>JAJJXM010000104.1:0-107683 GCA_024516155.1 Pyronema omphalodes
ACGTGTTAGGGTCGAAAATCATAGGCAAAAAGTGACAAAGCCACAAAAGGAAAGAACAGTTGCATACCCGTTTCTGCGCAAGCGCGGGGCTGTCGTCACCAAAAATTAACCGTGCAGCAGCAGATGTGAAGCTAGACAATCCAGCAATAGGAAGGTATTCGTGATCCAAATCAGGGTCATCGCGGATAATTGCATCAGCCTGTATATATTTTGTTAGTCATCTCGCTTCGGTAGGCAGCATCGAATATTTCGTACCTTTTTCACAACTGGCAAAACCCAAGGCTTTGCCTCATCAGTACGGTATGCTCCAACACCAAGATCAACCTTCTTGTCGAAAGTATCGGCCTTGTAAGCGGCGATAAGACTGAAGAGGGGATCTGCAGGTGCAGCAGGGACGTGAGCGAAGACGGAGGTGGTCATTTTTATCGTTTGAGTCTGGGTGGTAAGGTGATGCTGAATTGATGCAAGACGATCTTTCGGCGTCGAGGTGGTCGTCGTGGCAGTGAAAGAAATTGGAGTAGTCTCAACGACTTGGGTGAAAGGAGGAGTTGGTTGGCGGCTCATTTTGAAGTCTGGGTGGTTAGGGTAGCGGGTGAATTTTTGAACCGTCTCTCGACTATAGGTTTTTATGACTGTACGGGGCGCTGTCCGAACTCGAAGCTGTCCAACCGTCTTGTGTATTGTCAGCAAACGTGCGTCTTCCCCGTGCTTGCTTTTCCAGCAACACGAATAACCGATGCACACTCACTGGGTCCTGGTTAATGCAAGGTCTGCGTTGTTTTATGAATTGTGTTGAAGACTGCGTATAAATTGGCTAATATCTATGCGGTCCAGAGAGAAGTGGCTGAAGTCTGAAGATGTGGTGGGGTGTGGGTGGATATGTGCGACAGTCGAAAGTGCGGGGATCGAAGATATATATGAACTTGCAGATTTGTGTCTGTCAAGAAATGGATTTGGAAATGGGAAGAAGTCTTTTTTTTTAAGGACGGTGGCTTGCTGCGAAAAGACTATTTGCGGTGAATTTCTTATGATCCGTCGTCAGAGTGCAATTTTCGGACCAGAGCTCTCCTCTGATATATATTTCTCAAACTCCGGATGGACAACCCTTGCTAGCTGCGAGATGGTGGTGATGGTCCTAACCTGCTAACCTGCTATGCTGCGCATCCGCCTGGCTCGCATCCAACTTGCTCCACAACAGCATTTTCTGGGATTCTAGAGCGGCGCTGCAGCTGGCTGAGCTGGGGCCGACCGACAACCGACTGACATCTGATCTGCGGGCCGAGGGGTTTAGCGTGTGCGTGTATGACGAACGGAGGTGTGGAGAGAGTTTAGGTGAGAGACACACAGAGGGAGACAGAGTTGTGTGCACAGTGCACGGGTGCTGGGGAGCTCAGCTTTTTTTTTTTTTTGGCACGCGAACAAGTTTGAAGCTCGGAACTTGATCACGAACCTAGGCATCTCAGTCAGCGAAGGAAGAGAGATACGCACACCGCCGACTGTCAGAAGATTATGACAGCGAGATGCCCACAGATACGTATCGGCTACCATCTTCTGTTTGTTACCTATCTTATAGCTCAGCTTTTTGACACTGACAGATAAGATATCATCTACACTACAGACTCTCTACTCTTTGAATATCCAACCGCTTCTCATCTTCCGCGATAGAAAATCGAGCTTCTGTGCAGCGATAGGAGAACAGCACTCCACATCACATAGCAGACGACTGCGGTCTTTCTCTAGATACATACATGAGATACATACACATCACGACACGTGAATGTAGACATAGCTCGGTGCTCTTTTCAGATGCAATTCGGAATAAATGGTGACAACACATGCCTTAGTCAATTTAGCCACAGAGTTCCCCCGACCTCTGCACCCCAGAAACACAACGAAGGGGGGAGGGAAGGGGAGGAGGAGGGGGGGGGGGGGGATCGAGATGGGTTAAGCAGCGCGAAGGAGCACGAAGCAGCGAGCGAAGAGCAACGCGAGCCAACCACTCCAACCCCATCATCCAAATCGAGCTAAACCCCCAGCTCCAAAACGCTTCTGAAAATACCGCAAGGTGAGACACACAGACATGCTTCATGATCCGATGCTAGTCGAATCGACTCTGGGGACCGAGTTTCTACGAACAAAGTCCGGGGAGAGCTCGCAGATCCCAAAAGAGAGCATACACCATACATACACCAGAAGTTCCAAGCAGAATTCCACACCATCTCCTATTTTGGTATTTCTGGAGCTCCTCTTTTCGCTGAAGCTACTGCAGGCACAGGTTTTTTTTTTTTTGCAGTGCTCCCCATGAACCCAGCTCTCATGACACCCCATGTCTCCGGCTTACCCCCGAGTATAGGGAGAGAGGGAGTTTTAAGCAAAACAATAGTGGATCCCCGGAATTTCTTTTTAGGTATAGTAGCATAAAAACAGGGATCCTAATGTCGATAAAACAATTTTAACAAAAAAATCGACGAAAGAGAAAAAAAAGACCCCACAATTAATCATACCCGGAGCATCATCGTCCGCAACAAGCTTGAATTGGATTTCTGAAAAGCTCGAACCAAGACGAACTCGGAACACAGAATTACAACCGCCGTAGCCGTGATCTGCAGAAGGGGTTCAAGGATTCAAATGCCTCGGTCTAAACCCTTCTCGTATCACCAAGGACAAAAAAGATACAATCGACGTCGCACCAGTACGGTAGCAAATTCCATGAAGCTCCAAGGCGCCGAAGCCAAAGGCAAAGCCAGGCGAAGGCGAAGACGAAGACAAAGCCAGGCAAATGCAAAGCCAAAGGAAAGGGTTAAAGAAAAGCAAAGAAAAGAAAAGCAAAGAATAGATCTGAAGCCGTCCGAGACGGTGAAGTTCCAACGTACACCGCCGTTGTCGGACAACCCTGATCCTATAGTTAAGGGCATCTAACCAAAAATTAGCAATCCTACCCAGTTCCTAAGATGTAAGTTCCTCAGTTCAAATCATCAAAAAATCCAATGTCGATCAGACCTTCATCATATCATCATCAAAAGAAGTTCAAAGTTCAAAACCCACCGCCACGGTGTCAATCCTCCGAAGCATAGTCAGCCAGTCAATCGAAACCAAACCAAGAAAAGAAAACAAGTCAAGTATCTGAGAGCGTAACGTAAAGCAAAGTAAAGTTTCCTGGGGCAGAAGGGGGTGAGTTCACGGTCCGCCGAGGAAAGCGCAGAACTCGGAACCCAGAACTCACTTCTCCTCTCCGGACGGGAGCTTAGCCCCAGACGGCCCACCCCAGACTCAGGCCACGCCACACGCCACGCCACGATCTCTAGTCCGCCATACTCGGGTCCGTGTAAGGTCCGTGTATATGGTAGCGGACCTGGACCTATGGTATCCCAGCATAGCATAAACGATCTCGTATAGTACTCCACAAAACGCTTATAGAATACTTGTTTTGTGTTAGCTCTGTTTTCTTCTGTGTGAATTTTGTTTCGTTTGGTGCACGGATGTTGCGGGCGATGCGAGCGGCGGCGATGTGGACTATGGGGCTATGTTTGGGGCGATGGGGCGGACTGAAAGATAGTCGGACAGACAGGGGGAACTATAAGCATACATGCCGCGGTATCGAGAGTTGTGAGCCGAGATACAAGGAGATGAGAGGAGATAGAGAAAAGAGAAGCGGAGATGAAGAAGGTAGAGGAGAAGAAGGGGGAGATGGAGATGATGATAATGGAGATGGAGATGGAGATGAACTGCGCACTTTTACCCACAGCGCCATTGACTGACTTGTTTACTTGTTTACATACATTTGAGGCTCCTGACGAAAAGGAGCAACACAACGAAACTTCTATGGTTCAATTATCGAAGGTCGAAACAAGAAGCCAAAAACAAAACAATAACAAATGATTCAGAAATCGCGAGTTTGCGATATTTTCTTTGCATCTTTTTTTTTCCTTCATAAGATGATACACATAAAATATGATGTAGTAAATTGGTTTCCGTTGGTTTCCGTTGGTTTCCGAATTCCTATATTCTTTACTTTTTCATTTTCCATCATATTTCATCGTTGTTCTGACGTAGAATCATTTCATGTATTCATGCATCAAGACCCATCAATAACATTAACCTAAAATCTCCCCGAGTACATAGATCAATTAACTCAGATAACTGAGGTATTTTATCATCATTACTTCATCATCCAACTGCATCCATCGAAACAAAAGTAACAATATCAACACAGCAGATCTAAATTTCACCATCCAGATATCAGCGCTTATGCTATGTTGTGTATATACCCACAACCAAGCCAATACTGGAAGCTCCATATACAGTTCTGAGTGTAGGGTATAACCTATGTACCCATTCCTTTCCAGCCTGATACCTACAGATATGCAGACAGACATGCGAGCTCCATAAAAGCCTCTCCCGTCCGATGATTCCCCGAAAATAGAAGGTGATTGTTTTGATTACATATTGTGAAATTTGGTATGGACATACAGTGGGTTTGAATTGGAATTAGGATTGGAATTTGGCAGATGCGGTATGGGGCATGCAGCGGAGGGATATGGAATGAGGAGCGGAGGGATTGACCGGGGGGGGGGGGGGGGGCGGAGGAATATAGGGAGAATTGACGGCGGGTGAGATCGGGGGTTATAGGGCTAGTTGACGGAGGATAAAATGGATCTATGCATGTCTACCTTTCTATCCATCCAAAAAACACTCCAAAGTATCAATCCCCGGACGATTACCTCTATCCTTCAGAGCCCTTATCCGTGAAATCAATCGGACCAATTCCCCTTTCCCCATTTCCCATCAAGTTGTCAACTATGCAAGACATCTTTATTTAGCTAGCTTTAGAAAACCACGGAAGATTTCGGCGTGTGCATACAGCAAGAAAGTAAAAAAATCAAAGAAAGTTGCTATGCTGGGTAGGTTGGTGATCGATGGTAGACGTACGAGAATCGTCCGTATACCAGCGTACCATTATGCATACATAGCTAAGGAATATGCACCCCGTACTTGTCAACGTTACGGCCGTCAACGCCCGCCGGGGTACGCCAAGAAACATCAAAGACCGCCAAAGTTCGCCAAGCAACCCCAAGCACTCGCTAAAGACACCTACAGACTTACACGGTACCCCAGACCCGAAGCCAGAGAAGCCAGCGTGTGTCGCCAGCACCAGTTGAAACCAGACCCGAAACCAACACGGAACCAACGAAACCATCTTCCCATCTTCCAGACCATGTCAAAGTTCAAACCAGACCAGACCATACCATGCCATCATAACATGGAGCCGATTATGGCGCCATCTATGTAAGCTCCTCCAGGCTCTTCCACCAGCAACGAGTAAACGATCTAGCGATTCACCGATCTAAATCTTCTCATTTAAGTAAATTTGCCGAGAGTTCTTAAATCCGGAGTTTATGCATGCTGTGTATGTATGCATGCTACATGTGGTGCTTTATGCATGGTACGGGTGGCGTGGCGATATGCCATGGTGCTGTACATACGATATGCATGCTACATACGGATGTTACTCATCCAGATGGTGACAAGTACGTATGTGCCTGTATGTAAAAGGTTCCGTTCCCCAAATTTCGGAACCCCCGGATAAATTGAAAAAAGTCTGGGGTACATAGACGAAGATGTTAGGGTGGGTTAACCGGACCGGGAGATGAGGCAGTTCCGTAGGTCCGTAGTCCGTAGGTTCCGATCGGTTGGAAGGTCGTGTGGTCGTGTGAGGTGATGTATACATAGCATGTACAGGCATAGGATGTATGTACATAGAGGAAAATGAGATGGATACTTGGAACGTGATGTTAATATCCAGTGAAAAAATTATCAAGACAAGAAATAGACAGGAGTTACGTAGCCTGTGGGTTTCTATGCTTGCGGATGCTTTCATAGGTTTCGCTATGCTTCCCTATGCTTGCCTATGACTCTGTATGACTCTGTATGACTCCATATGATTCCTTATGGTTCTCTATAACGGTTCCCTATGAGTCTATGACTCCCTATGACTCCTATGCTTTCCATGATTTCCCCATACTTCCCCGTACTTCCCATACTCCCGCACGCTTCCCCTTACACCCCATAATCCCCATACCTCCCCATACTCCCCAAATCCATAGTCCCGGCCATCTCACCCATTTCCAGTTACTGTACGATTTGCATCCCATTCCACATGTCACTTTGCGCACATATTCCATCCCGAAGAACTGAAACCGGAAGAACAGACCTTAGCTTGATGCAAGTAAACAGTAAATTCAGCGGTAGTAGTTACCCCAGATATGAACCAAAAAACAACCTGCCTGCCAGACGAACAGACGGAATACAGAGCCCCGAGCCCTGAAGCATGAATCCTGAAGCCTGAAGCCCGAACCCCGGGTTCCGGCTGCGTACATAACAAAACATAACCAACATCTGCACCTAGGAAGATACCGGGGAGATCCTGCGAGATCTACATCATCAACATCATCAAAACCATCATCATCAACATCATCTATGCCCACCATACATCATCTAAGTTATGTATATCCCGCGTCCTTTAATTCAAAAATTAACCAACTAACTGCGTCTGGCTTTTCATTATTCCTTCAGACATCCAGCTGTAAAAATCGTAAATACCAATACAATAGTGCTGTGATATTTTGCAGAAACTGGTGGATACTATGAATTTTTTTTTAAAGAAAAATGGTTATAACAGGACTACAATTAAAGCCTCATCATTATTTATCAATTATGCTTGTTTTTTTTTTTTTGTTATTTTTATTGCTATGTTCATATGTATGTGCGAATTTAATTCTGTAGATTACGCCATGTTTCTGATACATACTATATACCCGCCAAGTATGTTTAGTGTACCAGCACATATGGCGCTATATATCGTCATATCTTTTTCCTTTTTGATTCCGATATTGATGTCTTACGTTCCATTTCGTGGGGTCCCGAAGCGTCTCGGACGACTAGCGGAGCGACCGTCAAACTTCACCGGGTTCCAAATACCGACCGTTCCGGACCGAAAGTTCAAAGCCTTGGGCTATCGGCTAACTATATTTGGTGTTTATATGTATGTATGTCTGGATGAGACAGAAGATCTTGTTACGTATGTACTGTATTTTGTATGAATTTTGTGAGCGCGGACAGGGGATGATGGCGGGAAGATTGGGAGGGAATTGTCTCATATTATTGAGTGATTGAGGTTATCATAGTTGTATGTAGTCTTTCTTGCTATGGATATACATACATTCGTACAATTACCAAATCGGATCGGATAGATATGTGCGATGTGCGATGAAGTCAAGTCAAGTCAACTCAACTCATTTCGGCTCGGCTGTTTTTTAGTAAACCAGGGCTGCCTAGGCCCTAGAGTTCACCGGGGTTCCCGGGGCTCCTTAGGGTTCCACAGGGTTTAGGGCTTTCGTAATGCCAAGATTGCGGCATATATGCTGCGGAAGTTTGATTACTCTCGAACCTCAAGTTTCAGTCGTATCTTGTAATTACATCATAGCGACGGAGGGGAGATTATTTTTGAATCTCTATCTCTGTCTCCTCCCCCCGCACCATCCGCACCCCACCGCACCCCAAATTTTCAGTACCATCAGTTTTTGTCAAGATAAGATATCACTGATATCATTCTAGGTGTCTCAGTCAATTTCAGTTGCTATCGAATCAACCTTTACCCTACCACCACCACCACCACCACCTTATCCATCTCCCGGCTATCTTCAGCCCTCGACTTCTCTGTATACGCCTCTCTAGAACGGCGGGTTCGCATTCACCAACAACTGCTCAAAATACGCATTAAACCAAGTTCCCGCCTCCGGGGCTGGTTGCAGCGCATCACTCTTCCCACAATGAAAATCATATCTTGCAGCTGAAGTATCACTCGTCCCATCCGATTCACCACCTGGCTTTACCCATACAAACGCATCAACATTTGGATGTCCCGTATTACTCGTCGGTCTTATTCCAAATCCAGTTCCTATTTTCAGGAAAAAAACAATAAGCCATGATTCCTCTACCTCTATATCTTCAGGAGACATACCTATAGCATTACACCAATCACCTTGTTCAACCTGTCCCGTTGGCTGCTTTCCCGATCTTCCCTGGTCGACAACATGATGCGAGTCCAACCAACCCTGACCTGCCAATGCAGATACCATAGCCTCCACATATCTCTTCTCATCACAATTTGGGTTGGGGCTTGTATACGATGGGCAAGTTGCAAGACTCCAGCCGTTATAATTCGCCACATTTGTCGCCAAACCTCTCAGCTGTGGTGGGGATCCTGCATCTTTACGAATTTGCGCAAACAGCTGAGCGGCGGCAGGAAGGTTCGCAGGCCATCCTAACCAGCCTCCATGACCACCGTCTAGGTACATTGAAACGTTGGGAAGAGAGAGTTGCTGCACTGCATATGCTACTAGGGCTTTGTAGGTATCTGCAGCTCCGGAGCATTTGGCGACTCCCATGTTGGTGACTAGGTTTGCTAAGGAGTCTGGCTCGATGATTAGGGCGATGGGGATATCAGGAAACTCGAGTAAGGAAGCTCGAATGGCGTCGATGTATTCGGTTTTGTAGATTGCTGCACCGCCATTTGCGATTGATAACTCGCCGTTGGATGCGGCAGCTGCACAGTCACGGTCGGGGAGGTTGTAGACGACGAAGGGAACAATTACGTTTTTTGTACCAGCGGCTTTGATGGAGGAGAGGTATTGCTTGATTGAGGGAACCTTGGCACGTGTATCTAGCCAGGTGAAGCTGGGGACGTTGGCCACGGAGGCGGCTTTTGTTGCGAGGGCACTTTTGCCTGCTGCGACGAAGGACGGGATTGCCAGCGAAGACACCTCGGACGCGTAGTACGGGTTTGCCCATTGAGTTTTGCCAGAGAAGGGGTTTCCGGAATTGGTAGCCGTGGGAGCAGGTGTGGTACTGCTTTCTCCTCCACTGCGGCTGGATGTGGTAGTAGTGGGAGCGGGCGTAGAGGAGGCACTGCCGGGGATGCATTGAGAGTAGTCTATAGATACCTCAGTTAGAAACCAGGGCAAAAGACGTGATTGACGGATGAAAGAACTTACAGTCGTTAATCTTAGAGCAGGTATAGCCACTGACACAGGTCGTTGCACCAGACCAGCCGATACCACCACATTGAGCCCAGGCACCGGATTGTGCGAAGACTTGTTGAGCTCCTAGGAAGAGAGATACTGCGAGGATACTCTTCATTTTGAGGAAGAGGCTGTTTTGTGACTCGAGAAGGACCCTGGATGCTAAAGTTCATGATCAGAGGATATCGACAGCTTTATAGCTGCAAAATTTCAGCAGTACTTCAAGTTCTTCGCTACTGCCGTTATTTGTGGAGTACCTCTCGGAACGTCGGCCGTAAATTTCCGTCTCGGAGGTAGATTTAGAAAAATATTCCTGCGGAATGTAGGACCGAAACTCCAGAGTCGTCATTCTTATGTTTAGTGTGATATTGCCCCAGGTCTGTTGTTTGGAGTATGTACGACTTGGCCCCTGAAGCCAACAACAACATATCCCCGGGTATTCTGGCCATATATATGCGCGGATAAACTACTTCATAGCTAGATACGGGTGGAAGGAGCGACGGGGCGCGATGCCGTAAATATACCCAGGGGACAGATAAATAAACCGAGATGAAAGGGTTGGCGATGGTGGAAGATGCAGGGTCAAACAGTGAAATTTAGTGTTCCTTGGTGGTGGAGCGAGGAAGGTTGTCATTCGCGTCGGTACATGACAGTCAGCCCTACGCCAGTGAGCGGTACCGATGACCCGCACGTGGCCTCAGGCACAACCTAGTGCTTCATGCGGTGTTAGGACGATTGGTTGGATGCTTCTAAGAAATCGAATACATCTGCATCGTGAGATATCGCATGCCCGCAAATTTCGCCTACTAAACAGCCTCTGATTCGGTTCATGGAACTGTTAGAGTTCTCAAGTGTTAGGTCATTTCTGTTCCATGACTATTATCCTTCACCAGGTTACTTGCAATTGCGGTTGAACAGTAGGCATTTCTATACGGACCTTCTGTAGCCAATCATTCTTTGTTATTTTGTATGCAGTCAAGCTTCAAGGACCGTTGTTTCGTTGATCCCCAGACGAACTGGGAACTTGGACACGCTAGTGGCCAACAACTTTGATTCGCCGTGGCAACAACCAACTCTCTTCCTCGTTTACAGAAGAGCTTCCACAGATCTTGTTTGGCTTCCAGAACATCTCAGTGGACCTAAATTTCAGGGTCTCATCCCGCCTGGCCCTGTGAAGAGCCGCACGTGTGCCGTTGCCCGTGGCGATTTGATGACGTCACGTGCCTAGCTTCCATAGATCTTGATAATCTTGACCCTCTCTCCCCAGATTTACACAGCCATACTTGCCATTCGCCTACAGGCTATCAAGTTCTCATACTGAGTCAACATATGACATAATCAATAAACGCCAAGACGAAGGAGTGTTTAAAGCCTACAGCTCCCACGCCTCGATTACAGCTACACCACCAAACAATCCCCCCCACCATCGCTTACAAGACTTCAATCTTTACGAGTTTTATTCAAGATCCAACCACACAATCACTGCCGGATTAAAATCTAATATTAAAAATGGTAAGAAAATTCCCCACACGCTACGCGTGCTTGTAGAAATATCCAGCGGAAAACTTTGAAGTGGCAAGGCAGCACGCGAGCTCGAAAAATGTTACTTCATGTTGCCTATGAGCTTCAAACCTCGTGCTACATCTTGCAATAAGCTTATCCAGTTGGAGGATTTGTTTTCAAAGTGCTAATCCATAATTATCTAGGTTCTCGCCGAGGATATTCTTAACCCCTCCGTCGCCGCTGAGGTCCGCAAGCACAAGCTAAAGGTAAGTTCCCTCATCCCGCTTCGTGGTGGCACTCAATTTGAGGAGTATCAGTACCTAACATGTTCCTCATAGACCCTTGTCCCCCAGCCCGACTCCTACTTCATGGACGTCAAATGCCCCGGCTGTTTCGCCATCACGACCGTCTTCTCCCACGCCGACACTTCCGTCATCTGCACCAACTGCAACACGGTTCTCTGCCAGCCTACTGGTGGAAAGGCCCGTCTCACCGAGGGATGTTCTTTCCGTAGAAAGTTGTAAGCGAACGCATCAACGACGTCACGCATTGTTCGGGTCACGACAACTGGAGAATGTCTGCATAGCCTGGGGCTTGGAGTTTTCTGTTTTGTTTTTTCTTTTGGGATATAAATCGGTCTTTGGGAATATCGTCATGTCTCTTGGAATATAATTCATTACACCCAACATCAATTTCATTTTCGTGACTGCAAACAAACAAAAAAACCTGCCCTCTTCCTTTTCGTAGCTCGTGACCCGTCCCATATCTAGAAACCACTCAACGCCGCATAAGCCCCATCATAAGCCGGTTTCCGGTTCATATAATCATCAAACAACAACGGCGCATCGAAAGTCGGAAAATAAGTATCCACCCACGAGTACTGTAATTCATCACATCATCAGTGTTCTCCTCTCCGAACCAATCTCTCCAAAAAAGACAAAGCCTACCTTATCACTAACCCCCCAAGCCGTAATGCCCACACACCTCTCCACCATCAAACAGCCCTTGAAAACCTTATAAAAATCCCCCTGCTGGCTCCTCAGCAAGTCCTGCGTCACCGGTTTCGGAATCCTAATATCCAACTCCGTAACCGCCACATCTACTCCCAACGCCCCTAGTCTCTGCAACTGAGCCGGAACAGCGTCTACCTGTCCTAATATCAAATGGCTCTGAGAACCTACTCCGTGCACAGGTACCCCGCGGCGTTGGAGTCGCTTGATTAAGGCAATCATGGCATCGATCTTGGGGCCCGGAGAATCGAGGTTGTAGTCGTTGATGTAGAGCTTGGCATGAGGGTCCACAGAGTGTGCGGTGCGGAAGGCGAGGTCGATGAAAGATTCGCCGAGGAGGGTGGAGAAGACGCTGGGGCGGAGACTACCGTCTTCTGAGAGGACTTCGTTGACTACATCCTGGTGGGGGTTAGATTGGGGATTGGAGGATTGGGTGGTTATAGAAAGAGGGGTGGAAAGGGAGAGGGGGAGAAGATGTTGAAACTTCACGAGGAGGAAGAGGGGGGATGAGGGTTATATTGAGAAACGCACCCAGGCATATATTTTCCCACGGTATCGGCCAGCAACGTTCTTTATGTGGTTTACGATAACCTCAGTAAGCACATTTTTATCGGTGATATCATGAACCCACTGCGGTAACTGCGAATGCCAGACCAGTGTATGCCCGCGAATTAGTTTATTATTCGAAGCTGCGAATTCGACGAGTTGGTCTGAGTTGTTAAAGGTGAAGGCATTTCTTGTTGCTGTTGTCGTGTGTTGAAAATAAAAATTAGTCTTTCATAGATAAACTATAGAGGTAAAATAAAGCTTCATGATGTTTCGTGGAATTTTTCTTTTTTGAGGGAGGGGGAAGGCTTACGCTCAGTAGATTCCCACTTCATAGAGTTCTCCGGCGTAACACATCCAAACTCAGTCTGAAGATTCTGGGCGAGTAGTGTATCATTAAAGGTGTTCGGATCAGTAGCAGCTCCGATATATACTCGTTTCTGAGCTTTCATCTTCTGATCTAAGCAGCCATGGACGAGCGACGTAGTAGCAAGAGTTGCAAGAGTTAGAAGCAGTGATAGGAGCTTCATTGTGACGGTGGCGGTGACAGTGAACTTGAGTTTAAGTCTGCTGCTATGGAGACAGATACTGTGGAGGTTTATAAAGCTTCTATTTTCCTTTCCTTTTTTTCCTTTCCTTCATTTCTTCCTTCTTTTTTTCCCTTAATTTATCCGTGTTGTTTCTCTTCTTCCCCAATGGATATACAAACACAAACAAGGCAGAAAACAATTTACCCACGGCATCCACATCATCCGTGTACTGCATATCATGCGGAGAAGTGAGAAGTTGTAATTCCCGAATTCTGTACAGCCGCAATCTATTCGACAAGGAACTTGGCTCTCGGTAACTTGTAAACATGGATGATATATCCACCAAGTACACCAAGTCCAAGAGTACACCAGATGGTTAACCGTACCTGAATAAGCGCTGTAGCTGTATGTAGGCTAAATTCCATGACGTCCCTTTCCTTATCCCGGCTATGCAGGAAGGTCGATCCTGGAAATCTGGGGAACTCTGAAAAACTGGGGAAATATATCACTGATCATGCATAGGCTAAAATACATGCCTTTTTGCCTGTACTTCCCCGTACGTGGTTCCGCTTGACAGAACCGAGATGCGTCTGATGAACCGGGATAAGGGGAAAAAAACGATGATGTAAATGGTTTATAATCGGAACTCGGGATTGCCAGTCGGCAGATAGATATGTAGAAGGAGGTTTAGTTGGTCTCATAAAATGAGGATGGAGAAGGTGAAAGGTTGCGTGCGAGATCTTGGATATTTTGATGTTGGCGGTTGGCCCTACAAAGGAGTTAGGTTCTTAGGAATGGTTATAGCTTAGCTTTTGAAGCCTCTTATTATCTCTATGGAAGATGTAACCTTAGATGTATAGTATTAAAAGGGCGAATAAAATAATTCGACTCATTCAACACCCAGTAAATAGAATAAATTATAAGTATACCGGGTTTTTAGCATTGCCGTGGTTCAGAACTCGAACCCCGAGGCTACTATGAAATCCAATGCCGGGGTCATCCCCCAAGTCTACAACCCCACTCTAACCTCTGTCCCCTCTATCACCCTTTCGCAACGCCCTCTTAGTCAACCCTTCTAGATTAGTTATGGCCTATGACTCGCAGGTGGCGATCAAAGAAACTGTTCAAAACTTCCGGATACTGGAAATTGCCACAGTTGCTCCTGTCGTCATCGTAATCGTCGTCGTTGTAGTTGAGAAGTTAATAGGGAGAGAAAGACAGGTTCTTCAAAAAGGTGAAGGAACGTACCTCAAGCTATTAGGTTTGCTGATTAAATACCCAGAATGGTAGTTTTGAAATGAGGTACGGATTATGATAGCTGGTAGGTGGTATATTATTAGTAACATTTAGTTACTGGGGCCATGGGGAAGGTTGCGAGTTAACGAATAAGGTTTAGGTTTAGGGTTAAAGCAATGTCTGGATTGCTGGAGAACTGGTTAGGACATAATTTACACCCAGGATTACTGTGAAGGTCTTGCCAAAGAACACTGATTGCGGCTTACGGTAGTAAACATTATGGATAGCCTGTTGGTGTAGCATATATGGAGAAAAGAGTGGGAATTGTGGGCACTACGGAGTGGAATATATCATGGTAAATCTTAAGGGATTCAGAAAGCAGGTAATGTGTGATTATAGATGAGTAGTTGTAACTGGTGGATACTTGAGGCAGAAAGCGACCAGGGTGGTTTAAAGGATATGTTGTGATACCAAGTTGGTTGGTAAAGTGGCTTATGTAATACGCAATGACTAATGTCGAAGGTTATAAATATGTAATGTAACTAAGGCGATTTAAAGAAATATTATTTCTTTTGACAATTTCTTTAGAAATGGGCCAAAGAAGCTTAGAACAGATGACGACGCGAAAGAAAATCAGCATGAACACCAGGGTGCTGTGGCCCCAAACAACGAGGAGTGCTCTGGGGCTATTCCCAGTAGGTCTCCGGGATTACAGACGGGGGCCTGAAGATGTATATTAACACAGACCACGTCATAACCTTACGGTTGGGGACGTTTAAGAATTCATCAATCAATCAATTAGAATAAATGACCTCGACCTTCGCTTGGAAATCTACATGTAGACAGATTAGAAATACAACATCCCTAATTCTCGCAATAGCACCTGAAAACCCACCCACAAGCTCCAACAATGCCGGAAAAATTCGCGTGCACTGCAGCTCGGTATAACTAAGTGCAAAAACTGCTGCCAGTCGGTGTTGATGCCAAGTTTACAACCAAGCTCACACAGATCTCCTGCAAACGTACAAAGACGCGTCTGTCGCGGCTGTTCCACACGCCTTGCTCGCAATCTCACCTCATATGCTTCACCCGCAATACCAGAAATCATCTTCTGGTGGTTCTATGATACCGTCCCGATATTGTTCCGCATACGATGCCGCATCTTGGCCCAGCTGTCATATAATAAGCTCCTCTTGAGCGCGGTTCCCTCCAGTACACGCGGTTGAGGATGAAGTACTCGATGATATCATTGATCAATATATTGAATGGTTTATCTTCTGGAGAGCAGGAAAAGCGGCAACGATTTCAGCAATCAAGGACAGAAGGAAAGTACGAGGTGCTGGACAAAAGTGACCGTCACCCCGCGCGGCGCTTAGCACAGAAAAGTGACGGTCACTTTTGTCACGGTACCGTACTGAAAGGATACAACAGTTCTTGCACCCGCCATCGATGCATAGGCTAAAGTTATTCTTTATCCCAGGTATATCAACGCGTTGTCCATGACCAGGTTGGAAGTTTCCATCGAATTGCACGAGCCTTATGAGTTGTCGATTGGTATATATGACTTCCTCACTAAAGAACTTCAGGAGCATTTCATTGGTGAAGGCTTCCTGAATGATTTCATATGTCGTGTATCCAGCGCGCGCGGGTTGTATATGCTGGCGAATGACACCTCCATTAAGAAACCATGGTGACCCAACTATGATACCTTTTTCTATCTTTTATATATTCATTCTTTGCATACTTATCGACAAAGATCAGTTGACAATCTCTGTGATTGCAGAGTCTTGGTAGCGCGTCATATCAAAGCTAGTGACCGCGTTCCGTCGCGAGAAACTGTACCAGTGCTGTTCGTATATATCTTCTTCCTAAGCTATTTTCCAAGAGTCCTTCGACAAACCCAAAAATTCTACTTCTCAGATAAATCCCACTGTAGGTAATGAAGACAGAGGCTCGGCTTGTGCTATTGGCCTCGTTTGATTGAGGCTCAACCTGCGCCAATCAACTCCACTGTACTGAAAATGTGATATACTCTGTGTTGTCCTCAATTCCAGGCAGCAACAGTGTGTGCGCCGTCAGCAGCTTACACACCACATATTCAGAGAGATATCTGACGGTTTTCTGACATTCTGTGACTGTATCCGACGACGCCATCATCGACGTGCAACAGTACGGCCCAAAAAGCGAGCGATCGATACCGGCAGTTCGAGAGAGGCATTGTTGCGATACAATAAGTGCAATATTCGATACACAATATCGCTCACGGAACTACTTCTACCTTACACGTAAGACAGAGGATCGAGAACGACCCCTAACAAAATGTCAGATGGCACCCGAAGGAAGCGTGATCGACTGATGGCAAGACTAAGACATTTATGGAAATCATGGAAAGCGCGAAAACACAAGGCCTCGAGGGGAAGAATAGAGAAAAGAACTGGCAATCCCCAGACGAATATTTCAACAGCGATTCCATCTAACCCTTTGTTGCTCACTCACATACACCGGACGGACACACCCTCAGCGCATCTGGTCACAACAATTGAGTCCTCTTCAGAAATCCAAGCTGAGGGCACCATTTACAATGAAGGCGTTCAGTCAGATTCGATAATCTCCTCACAACAAAACCCTGTAACGGCGACAGAGCATACGGCAGATACCCCGGTGCAGGAACAAGGAGAACGGACAGATGATTCGACGACAGCTAGCGTTACGATCTCTCAATCGCTGTGGAGCAAGGCATTCTATCACGAAGACCTCGATGGTCAACGTACAACGCTTGAAGACATTGGTTTTCAGGCCAATGCCCTTGAGTGCGTATCAGCAGCAAGGGGTTATGTTGAAGACATTCTGAAAGAGAGAAAGGCAAAGGCTTGGAAAATTGACAAACTGCTCAACTGGATCGATAAATTCAAAGAGATTGGGGATATCGTCGTCCAATACGATCCCGCGCACGCGGCACTGCCATGGGCAGCTTTTCGGCTTCTTCTCAATGTCAGTTACACCGCCAAAACTCTTGATTGTCCTAGCTGATAATGCTCTGCAGATTTGCGTGGCTCGGCACACAACGCGAGAAGCTATCGTCGATGGACTGGAGTACATCGCCAGTCTTATTCAGAGGTGCACGATCTACGAGATTATATATCACAATGAAAATTCCAACGCGTCGACAAACCTCAGAGAATCCATTCTTCAGCTTTACATAGCAGTACTGAAGTTCTTCGCCAAAGCTATCGATAAAGCAAAAGGTAAACATTTTTATCCTACACGGCTGTACTGTAACTGATGATTCTTTAGAGAACCATTTCGAGGCGGTATTTACTACAGAGAACATTTCAGATTACCTCGGAAACATCAAGAGGCTGGAAAAAACGGTTAAAGATGACGCTGATGTCGTCGGGACACAAGGTATCTTGTCTAAGGTGTAGTCTGGAAATGTCGAGCAATGTTGACAAAATTTAGCTACCCGCGATGATTTTAAGCGCCTTCGAGCGCAGCTGAAGAATATGAACCATATGACGTATCGCATACATGATTGGATAGCAGGTAAACAGGATCATCCGATGTTACTACGCAGTGCAAACATTTACTCACTTCAGTAGACAGAGACAGATCTTCAACGTTGAGATGGATATCTTCAATTCCTTACATCAGTCACCATAAACGCATCAGTGAAGGGCGCCTTGATGGCACTGCCGAATGGCTTTTCGAGAGACAAGAGTACGAAGACTGGATGTCATCCAGCGAGTCAAAGCTGTTATTATTACGGGGAATTCGTGAGTCATCATATGCCTTGTTCGTGTGCATGATTCTTGTCTTACCAAGTGAATCATATAGCTGGAGCCGGTAAAACATATATGGCGTAAGCGACGAATAAATTCCCCCTTCCCTCACCATCCACTGTCTTACATAACGCTATTGGAGGAGTGTATATCTAACGCAGGATTAATGTAGATCAAAAGTTATTGATTTTCTGCATGAGGATATGACAGGGCCGAAATTTGCGTATTTCTACTGCAATCGAGCGGAAGAAGATCGTCGAGCGCCCGAAAGCATCCTAAACACGATAGTACAACAGCTTGCGCAGTGTGATTTCAATGAGAAAGAACTGCCAAAGCCAGTTGTTGATGTTTACCAAGACCGGAACAACAGGGGACAGGATTCTTCGCCGCTCAGTCTTCAAGAGAGCCAAAGACTCCTCGTTCAACTCACAGATATGTATCCTGAGACCATCATCTGCATAGACGCCTTAGACGAAGTTGCAGAAGATAAGCGCCTTGATCTGCTGAAGGCACTTAATGCGGTCATTGAAAAATCCAAATCTCTGGTCAAGATTTTCGCAACGACTCGGCAGGATCCCGACATCGTCGCACAATTCAAGATGTTTCCCCGGATTGAGTTAGAACCTGAAGATAATGTCGGTGACATCAACCATTTTGTCATAAAAGAAGTCAATCGCGTTGTCGAGGATTGTAAACTGCTGGATGGTAAGGTAACCGACGAGCTTAGAAATGAAATATGCAAAGTGCTTTGTAAGCGATCCAAAGGGATGTGAGTTTACCATACCATTTTATTTCATCGCGGAGGGCGATGGAAGCTAATCGGCGAATGCTAGGTTCCAACTGGCGGCGCTTCAAATCACTTTCCTCTGCCAACTGTGCAGCGAAGATGATGTGAGACGCAGACTGCCGACTATTCCGAAGACGCTGGAGGACGCCTACAACGAGATCTACAGCGAAATCACTTCTCAGCAAGATAGCGCCCCTCGACTAGCACTGAACGCTTTTCGCTGGATTAAATATTCATACGAACCGCTGCGATCGAAAACCCTGCTTGACGCAATCTCAGTCGAAGTCGGCAAGTCGGGCGAGATCTCTCGTACGACCCCAATACATGCCAACATGTTGTTGAAAATATGCCGAAATCTACTCATTTTTGACAAAGGTCTCGATGTTTTCCGCTTTGCGCATCTTTCAGTGGAGGAGTTTCTGGAGACTCGACCCGAACTCCAGAAAGCAAATTCTCACGCCGAAATCGCGAGCGGTTGCCTTTCACTGTTATGTACTCAGGGCTCCTGTGATCGTTATGCGAAAATGGAAATCCGAGAAGGAGATTACCAAGACCGCAATTTGTTGTCGTACTCCGTGGTGTTTTGGCCCTGGCACTTCTCCCACTGCACAGACGTAAATGGCTGCCAAACCCTCATTACCCTCTGGAATTCATTCATCAATGACAGCAATTACCAAAGATGGCTCAACTATCATCTTCTCTGGGTTATGACTAGTAGTTGGGATGAACAAGTTGGCTTCTGGCGTAGGGTCTGGCACTGGCAAACGGGAGCCCACGATCTCGTCTCCTTGGTCTGCGTGTTTGAACTGACCAGGACGCTGATTACGATACTTGAGTCGACTCGTCATGACAAAAAGGCAGACTTGAGCAGGATACTTGGCATATCATCAAATTTTGCAGACCTCAGCATAAAGTCATTGTTGATTGACAATGGTGCTGACGTCCGCGTCTGCGATGAGCATGAACTTGAGCCGCTGGACATAGCATCTGAGCAGGGGCATGAAGAAGCTACCCGCGATGATTTCAAGGACTCTTGAGCGCAGCTAGAGCATATGAACGGCGTGATTTTTTTTATTCAACCTCCATTCCGCAACATACAAGACCGGCTAGAAGGTACGGAGGATCATCCGATGTCGCCACAAACTGGATCAGGGTTAGTGGCATCCTATCCTTAGTTGCTATGTATGTAGAAAATCATTGGAAATAATTCGTCGTCTGTGAATCGTGATCGGCTGTATGAAAATAGTAGTATGAATGTAGTAAAATTACTTCTATGGTGTTGCTGTAGCGTTGGTATCATGCTATGGTAAGTTCTTTACTGACTATGGTGGGCATATATACATACAAGAGAGGATGTGGTCTGTTCCGGCCTACGGCCGGTCCATTTTGTTGCCTCTACAAATCGAACCGTTGGTTCACAACTCCAACTGTTGATAAACTGGTTACTCGTGCCTAAAGATGGTGGCTGGCGCCACCATCTTTAGGCACGAACATATAATGTGACGGGTTTCGACTATATATATGATGTGATCTTAAGAATATGAAACTCGCCTATGATTCCCGCAAGAGCAGCCTGGGATAAACAATATTCCTAGTGCTGCAGTTAATGTTATCCTGTGACAGCAATATTCTAACATGTTTCCTCTGCCTGACCCTTCACAGATATGTGCTGGAACACAAAGTTCATTGGGGCAAGCAGAAGATATTTTCTTGCCGATTGGAGGATCTGTCGAGTAATTTCACCTCTACAACATATCATGGGTTGTAACTTCAGGACAATAACTCTCGAATTCTTGACCAGCCACTTCTGTATTGAGAGGTTTCTACACAATCACTAGTTTTTCGATTTGATTTCAATTTCATGGGCTTTGCCAAACTCAATATTATGACGTATGGTACAGTTGTGATATATATCGGAGGCTCTAACTTTTACCCCAGGATCTCGCTGGGAATCGTCCCAGAGCGTACATGATATCTTGGGCCTGTTGTCACCCTTATTCCTTATGCTGGTTTTACTTCTCGTCTGTACGTTTGGAGCCCTGTTTGCTCTTTTTCCACTGGCCTCTCTGAACTCGCCTATCTCCTCTCTCCTGACTGAACTGTTCTTCCACTTATCACCTGGCCTCTGTCTTCAACGCTACCTCATTGTTTCTACTCCCTTTCTGCCCTTCTTCCTCTCTGTCTTTTCACTCGTATCATTTCTTCTTCAGCTTTTACATCACAGTTCATCTTTCTCACTTTGCCAATCCTTCCTCCATTCATGTACATATGTGTTTGTCTTTCATGTTTTTTTAATTTTTCTTTTTCTCATTGTGCAGCATTAACTTTCATGTTGATTCAGAAAGACTTTATGCACATTCTAAGATTCGATCAGTGCTCCTCAGCCTGTTCTCATTCTTTCCGAGTCATTCTTTGATATCCTCGTGATGCTTCTGAAGCTCAGTCTCAGTAATGGAAAATCCTTCTTGGGAGGCTTCAAAACGTTCTCTGCCTCCTTCCACTGTTTTTCTGCCTTGAGCCTATTCAAATCCGCTTTATATATCTCCGCACACAGTGTGGCAAGATTCTCCTCAATAAAACCGCAGTTGCTTAACTTCATCCGATAGCGTCTCGTCGACTATATCTGCAGCATGCGGCAAAGGTCACAGGTGTCCGTGTATTTTATCCGGCCAACCATTAACAGCTGAATTGCATCACAAATTTTATCAAAGATGGGAAGTGGTTTGGGATTGGAAAGGTGAATGGGATCTGTGCCCAGGCAGCCAGGAGAGCAGTCTTATATGTTTCCCATCGAATCTGTTCCGGTTGCCACGGTTGCCGGTTTTACCATCCCGCTGTCACAACGCTCCCATGACATGCTCCTGGCCTCCGCTGTCACCACAGCAGGGCTATGGGTGGTTGCCATCACCCTAGCAACCTGCTACGCCATCATGAAGTGATAGGGATAGGGTTAGGGCAAGGGGCTGGTTCCCTTGCTGGGGATTTTCATATGTTAGGAGTTATTTATTATTTGAATTTATCTTAGGTATCACGGCGGCTAGGAAAATGTTGGAATCTTTTACTTATCTCTTTTGGTATGTACTCTTTCTTTGTTATTGGGAATCACGGCGGTTAGCCAGGAAGTTATCTTTTTTGGTATGTACTCTTTCTTTGTTACTATTATTTGGAATTACGGCGGTTAGTTATCTTTGGTATGTATTGTTCCCTTGTTTTCTTATTTGGAATTACGGCGGTTGGCAAATGGTGGGGGATGTTGGTCATGTATGTAGTTATCACGGCAGTTAGCATTGAGAGCATTCTCCGCAGGCGGAGAATGCTGAGTCACGAGTCATGAAGGAGCAAGTATAAGAGGAGGAAATTTGTATGTAGTTTATTTCTTCACGCAATCAAGTTTCTATTTACTACAATCCTATCTACAAAAGTTCCCTTGTGATATCCCTATCTCTCCGAAACTCACCTGTGATTTCCCAGCCAAACCCTTGCCCATTCCCAACTTACCAGCCTTACCTAACCCGCCGCCGCCCTCCTCGCCGCCGAAACCCCCGCGCTGCCTGTCATCAGTAACCGTGGATACGGATTCTGATATTTGATTGCGTCCTGTGTACAACACCCAACGCGGAACGAAGACCCAGAAAACCCAGAAAACCCAGAAAACCCAGAAAACCCAGAAAACCCAGAAGAAGGCGCACACAGTGGCGTCCTTTCAGCTAAAAGAGCTCGGAGAACATATCGAACAAGAACCGACCGGATCGGCAAGCCCAGTGACCCCCGAACAACCAGCCAGACCACAGACCCCCGAATCCCCCGAACTGCCCCATACCTCGTGACCCCCGAACAACCAGCCAGACCACAGACCCCCGAATCCCCCGAACTGCCCCATACCTCTACCGACGACCCTGCGGAAATGGCGACCCCGGCAGGATTGGCACTTGTCACTCCGGTCACGATGACCCAGGAGCAGTTGAAGCAGATCCTCATTCAACTCCATCGCCCCACAACAAACAGTAACCCCAAGGTGGAAGACCCGGTGCTGTACTACGGGGAAAGAACCAAGCTGAGGGCATTCCTGACGCAATGCGAACTGAAGTTCAATTGTGAAGGGAATAGGTTCGACACCGAACAGAAAAAGGTGAACTATGCGAGCTCCCGCTGTAGAGGTAACGCTTGGGCATCGATCGAGCCGCCCATCAAGGAGGGGAAAAGCGTATACACGACCTGGGAGGCCGTCAAGACCGCTGTCAGTAGGGCTTTCGGGGAAGCCGACTCAAAAGAAGTAGCAAGAAGAAAGTTCAAGATGATCAGGCAGGGCGCGCGATCCGCCGCTGCATACTGGGCCGAATTTCAAAGAATCAAATCTGACTTAAGATATAATGACGAGACCTACATCGATCAATTCAGTGATGGACTAAACACAGACGTCCAACGACAGTTGGCACTCCTTGACGAACGACCAACGGATCTCACGGAATTCGCCAACAAGGCCATAGCGTTGGACAACCGACTATTCAATTTCCGAACCCTGATGACCCGATATGAACCTCAATTCTATCACCACCCCCATCTTAAGGGGCAGGGACACGACTCTCGACTCTCCGACCCCGAACCAATGGAATTAGGTTCCACTCGTCGACCGAAACCAAGGGATAGGACGGAGGAGGATAGGCGGAAGCGGAATAACGAATGTTTTAACTGTGGGAAGGTGGGACACTACGCTGCGAAGTGCCCAAGTAAGAAATTATTCAGAGCAGCGGAAACTACATTGGTAGAAGAAGGACTCGGTGAGACGTCGGGAAAAGAGAGTCCCCAGGAATAAGAGGAAAAGGTGGATTCCTGGGGCAACTGTCGCCCACCAGTTGAACCACGGCAGGACCGGCGGATAGAATCTCGAGTGTAGAACCATACGGAAGAAACGAAAAGATTATCCTGCGAGTAAAATTAATCGGACGAAATAAGAAAGAATACCACACAACGGCCATGATCGACTGCGGGGCCACGGAGAATTTTATTGATGGAAAATATGTGAGACAGCAGGGATTGCCCTGCCCGAAAAAATTAACCCCACGAAAGGTTCTCGCTGTAGACGGACGGGAATTGGATGGGGGCCCAGTAACCCCGATGCCATGGTGACCATGGTGATCGACGACCATAGGGAAGATATTAGGCTCCACTGTATTACCTTTGGCAACGCACCCATTATCCTGGGACTGCCTTGGTTGCGGAAACACAATCCCAGCATCGACTGGAAGGAGGTCAGGATTGTCACACCCTATAATGTGTGTGAATAGAATAGGTATCATATATAACGCTATGGAGAATATGGCAAACTCGACAGGAGAATGAATAATTAGGTTAGTGTCCCGGGCCGGAACCCCCAGAGGAGCTCCGGCTAGCCACGTCACGTGATTCGTGACTTTCCGATAGGACCTCACGAGGATCCCGGCCCGAGGCGTCGGAACTATTATTCACTGTCAGTTTGGGAGGATTCAGGACGGAGAAGGGGAAAGGAACACTTACCTCAAGGGTGTCGACTTACCCTTGAGACAACTACAAACGATGCTGATGGAGAAAGAAGAAGACGACGAAAGGTCACCCCCTTATACCTGAGGAGAGTTCGGCAATACATGGCTACGATAGGGGCTGCATAGGAACAGAGGATTCCAGGAAGATGCAGATGCGGCGCAGGAGTGTCATCCGGTGTTACTAGTTGGGTGAACAGCGGGGCGAGAGATAAGGCAGAGTCTAGTCAGCGAACAGGAGTGGACTGCAGGACAAGGGTCAACAGTGCATCAGCATGAGACGACGTCCAGCAGGGAACCCCACTCAGGGACCCTGTTTGATGAAACTGATATGACGCGTCCTTGGGCCTAGAACTGCCAACTTGGAAACAATACGGCGGTTGCATGCACACCAAGGTGTGGCTGCGCGCAAGTGCGCGCAGGAGGGACACATATGACATCACACAGGAATGTGACGGGGCAGTGCGCTCCGGTAGGGCATGGTATGCCTTATGATGTCAGCGACCTCTACTTGCAATCGAGATTCTCTAGGGAGATCTATGATGGCGCGACTCATACGATAAATGACTCATGCGTCATTATCACAAGAGTTCATGCATGATGCAGTCAGACGGAGTTGCCCTCCGGTGTGACTCATAACCCCAGCACCTCATTGGAAGGTGTGGTAGTACGGTGAGCTATTTCAAGGATTAATCTGACCAGGGCGAGCATTAAGCAAGTGAGCAATTAATTTAATTGCGTGCTTAGCATGATGCAAGCCTCAGCAGATGCGTCACAGCTTTGACCCATGTCTTATCGCCTAAGCTCAGTTTGGCAGTTGGTTCCCCAAGGAAGGCTGGGCGAACTTGTAGACGAAAGTCTATAAAAGACCCTATGTCTTCCCTCTGTCTCCTCCATCATCAACCATTGATCCTATACGCGACGATACCACATCTACACCAGCAATTACCTCCAAAGACGACCCTTAAGTTTATTCGGCCTGTGATCGGTTAATTCTCTTCCCAGCTTATCTTTGGAATAAGTTCTTTTACTTCTTGAGAACGAAGAGTCTGTCTACACCAGGACAGTCTACTTGAGATACAACCGGAAAAGCCTCCGCATAGTTAGGACTGTGCCCAGGTTCACACTATAAACTTAAGGCTACAAGCTACCAAGTTTATTAATCGACACGCATACAGAAGACCCTCTTCTAGGGCAATACGACAATCCAAACCCTCCAAAAACAATTTACAGGACAATCCAATCAACAAGAAATGGCCTCACGCAGAATTGCTGGACCTGCCGGTCACGATGATGGCCTCAATGCTCCTATGGGCAACACCATCAGTATTACCCGTCCTCGTTCATGGGACGAGGTTACTACTTGGGGACCAGCACGAGTCCATCATGGAACAACGATCAACTCGGGCGATGTTCCTCAATGGGTAGTTTTAATGATGGAAAGGATGGATGCCACAGAAGGAGATATCAGGAAGTTGATTGAGGAAGCCGGCGAAGGGGCTGCAATGAATGAACAGTTGCAACAGATGAAGGGGCTATACCAGGAGATGGCCCAAGGCATGCAGAAAGCCTACGATATTTTGGTGAAGAAGGGGAACTTGGACCAGGAGGTTAACATCCAAACTGTTACGCGACTAGTTCAAGCCAGCAATGAATTTGCTGGGCAAGTGTGGAAAACAATTGGTGACCTTGCTACAGATGCAAAGTCAAAGGAAGCAGCCAATCAAGCAGCTGCTGAGAGATTGAATCAGGGCATTCAAACGACGAATGCCATTCTCGAAGCCTTTGCTCAGAGGCAGCGAGAAATTAATAGAGAAATCGAGAGATGGGCATTCGAGAAGAACACTCGGGATGCCATTAGACAACAGGACGACGAGCAGCGGGACAGGCGTATTGAAGCTCTTTGCATAGCAGAAGAAACACATCAACAGCGCCTACTCGACTATGAGGAACAAAGGGAGGAGGAGAAATTGGAGTTGGTCAACAAGGTCATCAGCCTTGTTATGTCTGAAATTCAGAAGAAGGAAAACTTTGATGCTAAGTCTCTCACTGAGGCTATGCATGAGGAGATGACTCCAAAACCCCCTTCCCTTGGCAGAGCGCCAGAATTCCCGTTACCACCATCAGAGGATGGATGCCTTGATATTGGTTAAGGAAACGGTGGAGGAAAGCCACCTGGTGGTAGAATTCCGCCACCTCCACCACCCCCATCTGACCCTTCAGACGACGAAGATTCAGATGATGAGTATATCAGAAAAGCATTGGAAAGAAAGCGCCAGGAGCGCAAAGAAAAACAGAAAGCACGAAATCCAGAGGCGAAGAATGCCACAGAGGCATTTTTGGAATCACTGGTTAAAAAATTACAACAATCCGAACCTGCTGGACCTAAGAGACCAAAGATGCCTGAAATGAAGGCACCGCAGTTCTTTAGTGGGAAGGATAAAACATTGTTCAGGACATGGTGGATGTCAGTTAAAGATTATATTGAAACATACACAAGAACATTTCCAGCCGAAGATGATCAGGTTAAGTGGGTTGGGAGCCTGCTGACGCATAAGGCATTGAGCTGGCACCAGGAAAGAAGGAAAAGTATTCAACGACAAGGGTTAAGGGATACTTGGGTTGCATTTTCAAGTGCAATTGAGACTATATTTGAGGATAGGCGAGAGGCCCAAAAAGATGTCAAGAGGATTACAGAACTCCAATACGACGGAGATATCGACGATTATATCACCAAATTGGAGGATCTCAATATGAGGGTGGGGGCAATTGGTCCCATGTACAGAAATGTCATCTGGGAGGCGATGACACCAGCAATTAAAAAGATGGTTTATCAGAGATGTGGTGGAATCCCAACCGATGACGAGGAAATGATTGATGCAGTAAAGGATGCTGCACATGTTGTTGAAGAATTAGAAGAGGAATTGAAGGGTTCAAAGAAGAGGACTCTGGAGGTACGAGAGGATCGTACAAAAGATAAAAATAAGCATAGGGAAAATGTGCGCCCCAAGGAGGTGCAGCACAAAGACAAATTTAAGGAGAAAAAGGATAAGAAAGTTTTTGCTGGAAACAAGTCAGAAAAACCGGCGGTTTATGCCTCAGGAAGGGAGGCTTTACAAGGAGTACCCCAAACAGAAATTGATAAACACAAGAAGGAAAAGGCAGACTGTTGGCGTTGTGGACGTTCTGGGCATAAGATGTACGACTGCTACGCAAAGAAAACAGTTGGGGGAACTGAGTTGACAAAGGATGGAAAGGTAGCTTCTTCAGGGAAGAGGAAGCGTGATGATGAAGAAATTGAGGAACAAGAAAAGCCTAAGGAAAAGAAGAAGGCTAAAACTGCTGCAGTAAGGCAGGATAATGAGGATATGGACATGCCTGATGCGCAGCCTAGGATATGGGAATTGGAGGAAGATCAAAATATGGAATCGGATTTTTAAAGTCCTCTAGGGAGGCGTCTCCCGAGGAGGAAACAGACACAGACGCATTAATTGGCAAATGTGCATGAACAAAAAGGAAAACAACGGACAGCCTTGAGTCGACCAGGACCAAGAGTCGACGATCAGACAACTGACATGCAATTCCAGGACCCAAGGAACTAGCACCAACTCCTCCTCACCATGGGCCGAGACCAATAATCAATATGGTTCTCAATTGGTCCAAGAATCAGCAACGCACAGTGAGAGTCCTCTTAGATACAGGCTCCACTGCTGCACTCCTGGACAAAGCTTTTGTCCACAAATACAAAATTCCAACCGTCAAAAGGGACACCCCCCTCCAAATTCGCAACTTCAACAATGAAACAGTTGCTGGAGCAGGAGTCTTCTTTACGGTTCCATTCTTATTGCAGCACAAGCAACATTTTGCTGCAGAATCATTTGAAGTCGCTCCGCTGGATAGTGACTGCGATGCTATCCTTCCATATTGGTGGATGGCACAACATCAGCCCTGCAACCTCTGGGGAGATCAAGATCGGATCTCATTTACCTCCTCACGTTGCAAAGAGAAATGCACTAAGGCGCAAGCCAGTGCCTTCTCCCTCCAGGTCGACAAGCATGTACTCGACCACCCAGAGGCCTTAATCTTAGGCCACATCTCATCCGTATCCACCACAGAAGAATTATCAGAGGCACTTCAACAAGTCCCTGAGAAGTTTCGTGGCTGGATCAATATTATGACAAAGGAAGCAGCAGATAGGCTTCCCGAACACAAACCATACGACCACGCAATTGACCTTAAAGAAGGAGAAACTCCTCCCTGGGGACCTGTCTATGCTCTCAACGAAGTTGAGCTAGAGACATTAAGAGAATGGTTAAAAGATATGCTGCGTACTGGAAAAATCAGACCTTCCAAGTCACCGGCAGCAGCTCCTATTCTCTTCGTCCCAAAGGCCCATGGCAGAGGTCTTCGGTTATGTGTTGACTATCGGGGCATCAATAAAATTACAATTGCCAACCGATACCCGCTCCCACTCATGTCGGAATTCCAAGACAGAGTGCGAGGAGCCAAAATATTTACAAAGATGGATCTAAAGAATGGATACCATCTGATAAGAATAAAGGAAGGAGATGAATGGAAAACGGCTTTTAGGTGCCGATATGGGTTATATGAATTTCTGGTAATGCCATTTGGGTTGAGCAATGCTCCGGCCACATTCCAAGATATGATGAATCATATCTTTAGGGACATGTTGGATCAAGGAGTTATTGCATATATTGATGATGTACTCATCTATGCGGAGACGGAAGAAAAGCATGATGAGTTGGTAAAAGAAGTATTAAAAAGGTTGGAAGAAAATGGGTTGGTTATATCACCGGAAAAATGTGTCTGGGGACAAAAGAAAGTGGAATTTCTGGGATATATTATCAGTGAAAACGGGATTGAAATGGCTAAGGACAAGGTGGAAACCGTCCTTATTGTCACACCCTATATTGTGTGAGTATAGAATAGGTAACATGTATAACATTTAGAGAACATGGCAAACTCGACAGGAGAATGAATAATAAGGTTAGTATCCCGGGCCGGAACCCCCTGAGGAGCTCCAGCTAGCCACGTCACGTGATTCGTGACTTTCCGAAAGGACCTCACGAGGATCCCGGCCCGAGGCGTCGCTACCTGTTATTCACTGTCAGTTTGGGAGGATCACAGATGGATGGGAACGAGTATCAACTTACCTCATGGGTGTCGACTTACCCATGAGAAAACTACAGACGACGCTGATGGAGAACAGAAGACGACGGCGAAAGGACACCTCCTTATACTTGAGGTTGTGTTCCACCAAGCACGGCTACCAGTGGGCTTGCAAGAGAAGGGAATTCTCATAAGGATGCAAGGCAGACGAATAGCATCATCCGATATCTCAGTTGGGCGGGTAGTCGGCCAAGGAGTTAGGCAGAGTCTAGTCAGCCAACAGAAGTGGAGCACAGGACAAGGGTCAAGATTGCGTTAGCATGAGACGACGTTCTGTAGCAGGGAACACCACTCAGGGAAACTGTTGGGTGGAACTGATATGACGCGACCTTAGGCTATTGACTAACCAACTGCAAGATAAGACGGCGTTTGCATACACACCAGGGTGTGGCTGCGCGCAAGTGCGCGCAGGTGGGGCGAATGACATCACACAGGAATGTGACGGGGCAGTGCACTCCGGTAAGGCATAGTCTGCCTTATGATGTCAGATTCCTTCACTCGCAATCGAGATTCTCTAGGGAGATCTATGATCAAGACGACTCATGGGATATATGACTCACATCTCATTATCAGAGGAGTCATTGCATTATGCGCTCAAGTGGAGTGACCCTCTACTAGGCGCTTAACCCCAATACCTGATTGGCAGGTGTGGTAGCACGGCGAGGAATGTCAAGGATTAATCTGACACGAGGTCATCATGCAAGTGAGCAATTAATATAATTGCGCACACAGCATGATGCGAGCCATCGGCAGATTTGTCAAAGGATTGACTCACGTCTTATCTCCTAAGCTTAGTTTGGAAGTTGGTTCCCTTGGGAAGTCTGGGCGAAATTGTAGACGAAAGTCTATAAAAGACCCTAAGTGTTCCCACCGTCTCCTCCAGCATCAGCAACTTGATCTCTTGTTACGACTATACCTATCTACACCAGAATACCTCAGGACGAGACCCTTAAGTTTATTCGGCCTGTGATCGATTAGTTTACTTTCGATCCAGTGCTCGCCCCCCTTTCTCCTCGTCTGTAGTTGCGCAGACTCCTCTCTTTATCTTGTTGAAAACATCTCTACCATGTCTCAACGCAATCTCGACACTTTCAGGTTCAGGAACACCATTAACGTCGGGTCCCCTCCTCCACCTTCCCCTGAAAGATCCACACCGACACCTAGTGGAGCGCGCAAACGCCCCACCATCCCACCTGCCGATAATGAACCAAGACCGGCCACCGCCGGCGTTTCACTTGCCGAACCAGACCGCCAACTCCTCCTCCAGCTATCCCTACAAGTCGAGCGAATGGAGAAAGCCTTGCTTTCTTCCCAAGCCACCAGCACCAACCGCATACGCGAACTCGAGAAACAAGTCGCCTCGATCACGGCAGAGCTGAACCGTACGCGCCGACAACTCACCGCCACCCCTGCACCCCACATGCCACCTGGCGACTCCACCGCAAGAGGAAGGTCCACCACTCGGGCCCCCACCCCAGCCGCCCCCAAACCACAGAAACCAACCACCGGCAACCTTACCTGGGCTGAACGCGTCTCCGCATCAGTTGAAGGCAAGGATCAACAATTCACAACCGTGTCGCGCAAAAAGAAGAAGCCGACACCGGCCCCCATCATCCCGAAAGCCCTCCCCCGTATCGAAAGGGAGATTATCATCACACTGGACAACCCAACACTGACTAGGAGTCGAGAAGAAGAAGCCACCAACGTGTTGATGTGCCTCAACAAGGACGTACTGACGGCCAACGATATCCCTCTTCCCTCACTCACTCTTGCAAGGATCAATGACCACAACAAACTGGTATTGACGACCAACCCTACCACCCCGGCCTCTGCGTACGAACCATTTATGCAGATGCTCCTCAACAGAATTCACTGGCTGAAACCAATATCCGGAACCAACAATAGCCGCTGGACTAAATTCCTAGTCCACAACATCCCAACCGCAGCCAACGGTGTAGGCGTGAAAATGCTTATCGAATCGACCTACCCCACCCTCAAACTCATGCAAGAACCTCGCTGGCTCGTTCCAGATGAGCGCCGCCTCAACAAACAAGCTTCCACCATGGTGATCGCCCTTAGCGGTATGGTCAACCTCAACCAAATCGGCACCAACACCCTCCTTCTCTGTAATCGTAAGTGCCGGATTACCGAATACTTCTCCTGGACACCAACCACCCAATGCCGCAACTGCCAGGTTTACGGCCACCACACCTCCCTCTGCAAAGCGGAGAAACCCACCTGCGCCATCTGCGCCCAATCACACAGCAGCAAGGACCACCAATGCCCTGTCCCCTCCTGTCGCGCCGGAAAGTCCTGCACCCACCCACCTGTGAAATGCGCTCTTTGCAGTGCTGCTCACCCAGCAACCGACCCTCTTTGCCCCGTACGGATCAAACTTCTCCCGGCCGGGAAAGGCAAGGCCCCCGACGCTGATAATGATTTGTCTATGGAGCGCGAGCTCTAATGACTGCACAAATATCTTTCCACACTTGACAAACTCCCCACTTGACCCGCGTAAATCGTAGCTTTTCCTTTGTTCGTTTTTGTTTTTGACAGGGCTAGTTTAGGTTTCCTTTGTAGGGTTTATGTGTTTTGTTTTTGTTTCTGTTTTTGTTTGTAATACCCTGGGCATAGCCGGACCTCCTGTACATAGTATTATAGGTCGCGCGGGTGGTTGTATCCCAGAGCAACTGCGGTGTTGCAGGGTATGGGCATGAAGTAGGTGGAGCGCAATAGCCATAGTAGCTCTAGTCGCAATAAAACAAGATCAGATTAGTTTACTTCTCGGTCAAAGGTTGCACAGCCTCCTCTATTGCTTTTACCCTTCCGCTTTCTCCCTTGCTTGGGAACACAATGTCCCAGCAAAATATCCCCTCTTTATTCTCCCAGCAACAGCAACAGCAGCAGCAACGCGCTGCCTCTGCTGCCCCTGCTGCCTCCCTCACTCAGCACCCTCAGCCTGAGACTTTCTCTCCCACTCCTTCTCGCTTCAGAACCCCGGCTCCCCAACGCATTCTTGCTACGGGCACTAGCTCCCCCCGCAAGCGCCTCAACAACACCGCCCCGGACGATATCAACCGCCCCACCATGTTCGACACTACCAGCTCCACCTTCCTGAACCAAATCCTTGCCCGCTTCGACCGAATGGAAAATGCCTTTGCCAACGCTCAGAACGCCAGCGCCAACCGCATCGCCCAGCTTGAACGCCACGTCGCCGAACTCACCAACCAAATCCGCAAACTCCAGCCCGCCAACACCAAGACCACTGGAAAAGCACCTGCCCAACAGGGCCGCGCCACTGCCCCTGCGCCCACCCACGCCGTACCCCTCTATCAGCCCACCCCCATGCATGACTCCACCAATGTCTGGTTCAATGGGCCGTCCATTGCTTCTAAGCTCTCTGCCGCCGCCGAAGAAAAACCATTCACCATCGTTCAGGCCAAGAAAAAGAAGACCCCCACCACCTTGATCCCGAAAGCCCTCCCACGTGTTGACCGCGAGGTCATTATTACTCTTGAAGGAAAGATCACCAACCCGGAAACGACTGCCGATGAAGCCCTTGTTGCGATCAACAAAGCCATCAAGGACTCCGCCGATATCTCCCTACCCCCTTTCACCCTTGCCCGCATCACTAGCAACAACCGTCTCGTACTCACCACCAACCCCTCGACCAAAGCCGACGCTTACGCCCCCTACCTGCCTATTATCATCAACGTGACAAACAGTTTCCAGCCATCCGAAGCCCGCATTAACGAACGCTGGACCAAGATACTTCTGCACAACGTGCCAACAAACGCCACCCCCTCCTTCATTCGATCGGAAATTGAGTCCACATACCCCTCCCTTCGTCTTGGCCAGGATCCCCGATGGCTAGTCCCTACTGAACGCCGCGCTGGAAAAGCTGCTTCCTCCATTGTTGTCTCCCTTGTCGGTACAATTAACCTTAGAAAGCTAGGTACTACAAGACTAGCAATCTGCAATCGCCTCTGCAAAATCGGCCAATACCACTCATGGCAACCCACCTCACAATGCACCCACTGCCAGGAGTTTGGACACCACCCTAAACTCTGCAAAGCAGTTGAACCAAGATGCGCAGTTTGCGCCCAAAACCACGCTACCCGGACCCACCCATGCACCATCCCCTCTTGCAAGGGCGGAATGACCTGCACCCACCCACCAATCAAATGCTGCAACTGCAACCAACCGCACAAAGCCAACGATCCTACGTGCCCTTCCCGCATCAAACATCTAGAACAACTCAACACTGCCACCCCCACCGATGAAACCATGCAACCCACACCTGACGAAATGAGAACCGATGAGCAACTATGAACAGCACAACGAAAATGGACACAGCATGTGTGCAGCTGCTGAACTGCGCAAAAGGTCATGCTACAACAACATCAGCATTATTTTCATTTGCATCTAACCCCAAAACACTCATCATTCTTTTACAAGAACCCGCTATCGAATACACCAAACTCCCGCCCACACACCCCGAATTTCACATGTTCACCCCCACAAACGAAAGACCCCTGTGCGCCACCTACGTACGCCGGCTGCCAGGTGTTCATGCCTCCACTGTCTTTACCCACCAGAATTCATTCCTTGGAATCAAGCTCTCCCTACCTGCAACAGCCCCACTAATCATTTACAACTTTTACTCTCCGGGAAAACCAAATGCCTTAGCTCACCTCCTACCTTCCTTCCGACCACAGCTCCCAGCCATCATCATGGGCGATATGAACGCGCATCATGAATGGTGGGGTAGCACTACCACTATAGACGACGAACAACTTGGACGCCACCGAGATCAATCTGACACTATTGCCAACTGGATGGACCAACACCAATTTACTTTGCACAACCAACCAGGGATCCCGACACACTACCCGCGCAATGGCATGCGACCCTCCGTCATCGACCTATGCTTCTCTGCCGGTAGAATCACAGAAAAGATGCTCATGCACGAAATCAACCCCGATTCAACCTCTGACCATGCTATATGCACTACCCATATCGACCTCAGTACCCCTGCCCAGGCACCTAAACGGGCATGGCGCAAAGCCGACTGGAAACTCTACCAGCAAACAATCATCGACAACCCCTTAGGCCTTGACAATCTTACTAGCCCTGAGGCGGCACTGAGCGCTGCGAACCGCATCACCGCAATCATCCACAACGCCACCGAAGCTGCGGTACCCTGGGTCACACCAAGAGCTAAACAAGCGCCATGGTGGCACCCAGACCTGAACCAAAAGAGAAAGAAGCTACAACAAGCAGAACGACGTCTCCGATCCGACCGCAACAACCCAATAGCCTGAATGCAGGCTAAACACCAACGATACGAATGGAAACAGGCCGTACAATTCGCAAAAGAACAGTACTGGGTTACAAGACCACAGAACAGTAATGCCACCGACGTCTGGAACTGCGTTCGATCAGCAGACACACACAACAAACCCCTCCCTCCACTAGAAGGCAAAGACGGCTTCCAAGATAAGTGCGACATCCTAAGAAATGCCTTATCCCACACCAATCACACAACCCCCCTGACATTCCCCCCAACTTTGTTAAACGACACAAAGCCACACCTGACCCCTTTACCCCGATTACCGATAACGAAGTCAGTCAAGTCATCCGAAAACTTCGTTTCTCCTCGGCACCCGGACACGATAACATCACCTACCAACTGATTGCGCAATTCCACCAAGCACAACCAACAGCACTAGCCAAACTATTCAACGCCCTGCTCCGCCACGAGACCTTCCCTGACCAATGGAAAATAGCCCGATGCGTCGTAATTCCCAAGCCGGGCATAACTAACTACACCTCACCCAAATCATACCGTCCAATTTCCCTCCTCCCCTGCATATCCAAAGTATACGAAAAGATAGCGGCAATCCGACTCGCCAAAACAGCGTCTGACTGCCTCGCAATATCGAAACATCAGATGGGCGCCAGACAACAGTACTCCGCCATTGACGCCCTCCTTACCATATTAACACCAATCAGCACTGACCTCGCTATCCCAACTACCGGCAAACTAAAGCACCCACCCCGACCGTCCCTCCTAGCACATGACATTGAAGGGGCCTTCAACAACACGAACCCCACCCTGCTCCTTCAAGTCATGCAACAACGCAACATGCCGCCCTACCTCATCGCATGGACCACAGCCTTCACCCACAACCGAACCCTGGCATTTTCCTTCGACCAACAACTCGAGTCCCCAAAACCCTTCCGTTGTGGCTTACCACAAGGATCCCCTGCATCGCCAATCCTCTTCCTTATCTACGCTAATGCGATGCTCGAAGTAAATCACCAACCAGCAAAAGAACTCACTGCCTCCTACGTTGACGACACCGGCCTCCTCCAGTCTGCCAACTCCCGAAAATTTGCTATCGAACGCCTCAAAGCTCGGACCGAACACTACACAGAACGCGGTAAACACCTCGGCCTGAACTTCTCCCCCGACAAAACAGAACTCCCCACTGCCTCTCCAGTGCAAGCCACCACAAAATCACCGACCTTGACAAGCTACCACAACTCTCTTTGAACGACAAGACAATCACACCAGCACGGAAAATCAAATACCTCGGCATCAACATCGACGAATCACTCACATTCATCCCCCATACCACACAAGCAGCATCCAACGGCAAAAATACTCTCGGATCGTTACTTCACCTTAGACACCGTTCAAATGGTCTTAACACCCACATGGCTCGACACCTCATCCTTACCCTCCTCCTACCGAAAATGCTATGGGCCTCACCAGCCTGGTGGACCGGCAGAGACACTACCCTTCGCCCCCTAGCAGCCACCTACCACAACGCAATACGCTGGGCCACCGGACTACCACTCAGCACAAACCTCACCAAGCTACGCATCTGCGCCCACTTACCACCCCTCCACATCTACCTAGACTACCTCTCAGCAAAATACGCATTACGACTTCTCTTCCTACCCACACACCATCCCCTCTCAGGCCTCAAACCAAACCCAAAATGCCCCAAGACAGCACCTGGACTCTCCCACCTACGACAACACATACAAGACCTTCTGAGCAACAACATCGAAAATCGAACAACACAGCCATCCTCCTTCTCAATTCACTCTTCTCCCTCTCCGAACCGAAACAACACTGAAGAACCGAACCTACGACACACTCAATGGATATCCACACTACCCCATCAAACATACCTTCTATACACCGACGGATCCAAGCTTGACGACAACCACACCGGATGTGGAGCAGCACTCTACCAGACAACACACAACGGCCTCCAACACCTCCAGTCACACCACTGTCACCTCGGACAGCAATGCGAAGTCTACGATGCCGAACTACATGCCACCACTGAAGGACTGCGCCTCCTTGAACACCACAGCCCAGCACCTGTCCTCCTCTGCCTCGACAATCAAGCAGCCATCACCACTCTTGAGCACAACCACGAGAATCATCAATACACCAGAGAAACCCTCAACCTAGCCGAACTCCTCACATCCCGAGGATGGTCCTTTACCACCATCTGGACCCCCTCTCACACGAACATCACCGGAAACGACCTCGCCTCCAGCCTCGCCAAAACAGGAGCACGGTCACGAAACCAATGTCTTTCCACAATCACCTCACACTCATGGATGAAGTCACAAATCCGTCAACGGTTCCTCCGACGATGGCAGGCTGACGCGCCAGACGGCCTCCCCCCATCTTTGACATACCCAAAACACCTTCAACACCTACCCTTCCGCACCTCCCGGGCCTTATACCGTATCCGCTGTGGACGAACACCCATAGACCCTCACCCAGAGCAACCACCCACACCATGCGATTGCGGCACGGGATTCATATCCTCCCAGCATTACCTACTTCACTGCCCAAAACTGCTCACCGGGCGACGGGACCTCCATGCGTCAACCAACACGAACATCACACTGAATGAACTTTTTACAACCCAGACTGGCATAGCTGCGCTGTTAAAGTTTGCCAAACAGACCGGCCTAGGATACTCGAAGGAGATACGTTATAGGGCTATAGCACTTGAGAATGATGACAGAGAACGGATGGATGGAGGGATAGCAACTCTGGGATATTGAGCGTTTGACGGATGATTGTTTTCCTCTCTCTTTCCTATGTTCTGAAAATACTTGATTTAGATATACTTGATTTGTACTACATGTTTTCCTTTGTATTTCTTTTGTTGGTTTTATGTACTTTGGCGGTATAAGGGTATGAAGAAGGTGGAGTGCGATAGCTATATAGCTCTAGTCACAATAAACAAAGATCAGATTAGTTATCTTCCTGGCTTCTTGAGAAAATCTATTAGTTGAATACCTTTCGACGAAGCAAAACTGATCGGACAAACCTCTGTATTTGTGAACCTGGGCACAGCTTCGACTATGCAGAGGCTTATCCGATTGTATCTCTAGTGCTTTCGTTCTCAGTGTTGACAGACACTTCGTTTCCAAGAACTGACAGACACTTCGTTCCCAAGAACTAATAGAGCTTATCCAAAGATAAAGCTAGGAAGAGAATTAATTGATCACAGGCGGAATAAACTTAAGGGTTGTCTTCGGAGGTATTCGTTGGTGATAATAGGTATCGTCGCGTAGAGGATCAAATGGTTGATGATGGAGGAGAGAGAGGGAAGACAAAGGCTCTTTTATAGACTTTCGTCTACAAGTTCGCCCAGACTTCCTAGGGAACCAATTTCCAAACTGAGCCTAGGAGATAAGACAAGAGTCATTTCTGAGACGCATCTGCTGATAGATTGCATCATACGAAGTGCGTAATCATATTGATTACTTGCTTGCATGATGCTTGCTATCGTCAGACTAATCCTTGACATTCCTCTCTGTACTACCACACCTTCCAATCAGGTGTCAGGGTTATGAGTCATATGGGAGGGCAACTCCGCTTGACTGCATAATGCATGAACTCCTCTGACAAATAACATGTGAGTCATTTATCTTGTGAGTCGTGCTATCATAGATCTCCCTAGAGAATCTCGATTGCGAATGGAGGAATCTGACATCATAAGGCATCCATGCCTTACCGGAGTGGATTACTCCGACACATTCCTGTGTGATGTCATTATGGCTCCACCTGCGCGCACTTGCGCGCAGCCACACCCTGGTGTGGATGCAAACGCCGAGCTGTTCCTTGGTTGGTAGTCAATAGCCTAAGGGCGCGTCATATCGGTTCCACCAAACAGTTTCCTTGAGAGGGTTGCACGCTTATGGACGTCGTCTCATGCCTTAGCAATCTTGACCCTTGTCCATAGCCCCACTCCTGTTTGCCGACTAGACTCTGCCTTGTCTTCCTGGCTGACCATTCACCCAACTAAGTAACACCGGATGATTTCGTCGCACCGCTCTGCATATCCTTGGAACTCTCTTCCGATGCAGACCCCTTTGTAGCCGTGAACTTCCGAACATTCCTCAAGTATAAGGAGGTGTCCTTTCGTCTTGGTCTTCGTTCTCCATCAGCGTCGTTCGTAGTTGCTCAAGGGTAAGTCGACACCCATGAGGTAAGTGTTCCCCAATCTCTTCTCTTCTGAATCCTCCCAAACTGACATTGAATAATAGTTGCGACGCCTCGGGCCGGGATCCTCGTGAGGTCCTATTGGAAAGTCACGAATCACGTGACGTGGCTTTGTCGGAGCTCCTCTGGGGGTTCCGGCCCGGGATACTAATCTGACTATTCATTCTCTGTCGAGTTTGCCATATTCTCCATTGCGTTATATATGATACCAATTCTATCCTCACACATTTTAGGGTGTGACACCACCTCTCCCCTTGTGAACCTGGGTATTGAGGCTTTCAATACAGAGGTTTGTCCGATCAGTTAACGCTTCGTTCGCAAGATAGATAACTAATAGGTTTTCCCAAGAGCTAGGAAGTTCAACTAATCGATCACAGGCCGAATAAACTTAAGGGTCTCGTCCTGAGGTATTGGTGTAGAAAGGTATGTCGTAACAAGAGGTCAAGTTGCTGATGCTGGAGGAGACGGTGGGAAGACTTAGGATCTTTTATAGACTTTCGTCTACAAGTTCGCCCAGACTTCCCAAGGGAACCAACTTCCAAACTAAGCTTAGGAGATAAGACGTGAGTCAATTCTTTGACAAATCAGCCGATGGCTCGCATCATGCTGCATGCGCAAATATATTAATTGCTCACTTGCATGATGTGCCTCGTCTCAGATTAATCCTTGACATTCCTCGCCGTGCTACCACACCTTCCAATCAGGTATTGGGGTTAAGCGCCTAGTGGAGGGTTACTCCACTTGAGCGCATAATGCAATGACTCCTCCGATAATAACATGTGAGTCATATATCGCATGAGTCGTCTTGATCATAGATCTCCCTAGAGAATCTCGATTGCGAGTGAAGGAATCTGACATCATAAGGCAGACTATGCCTTACCGGAGTGCACTGCCCCGTCACATTCCTGTGTGATGTCATAACAGCCCCACCTGCGCGCACTTGCGCGCAGCCACACCCTGGTGTGTACGCAAACGCCGTCTTATCTTGCAGTTGGTAGTCATTGGCCTAAGGTCGCGTCATATCAGTTCCATCCAACAGTTTCCCTGAGTGGTGTTCCTTGCTGCAGGACGTCGTCTCATGCTAACGCAATCTTGACCCTTGTCCTGAGCTCCACTCCTGTTGGCTGACTAGACTCTGCCTTGTTCCTTGGCCGACTATCCGCCCAACTCAGACCTCGGATGATCCTATTCGTCTGCCTTGCACTGTCCTGAGAATTCCCTTCTCTTGCAAGCCCTCTGGTAGCCGTGCTTGGTGGAACACAACCTCAAGTATAAGGAGGCGTCCTTTCGCCGTCGTCTTCTGTCTCCATCAGCGTCGTCTGTAGTTTTCTCATGGGTAAGTCGACACCCATGAGGTAAGTTGTTCCTCGTTCCCATCCATCTGTGATCCTCCCAAACTGACAGTGAATAACAGGTAGCGACGCCTCGGGCCGGGATCCTCGTGAGGTCCTTTCGGAAAGTCACGAATCACGTGACGTGGCTAGCTGGAGCTCCTCAGGGGGTTCCGGCCCGGGATACTAACCTTATTATTCATTCTCCTGTCGAGTTTGCCATGTTCTCTAAATGTTATACATGTTACCTATTCTATACTCACACAATATAGGGTGTGACACCACCTCCCCCCTGTTCAAGCTTCGTCCCGAAGCAAGTAGCTTATCATTCTGTGATCGCACCTCGCCGTAGCCAAGTGACTTAGTGATCATATATGGATGTAGTCCTCCAGCCCCTACATCCTACTACCAACTCGACCTAATGAAAACCTCGTGGGAAAAACATAAAGCCTTAATCCTTGAGTCGGTAGTCCCTCGGAGAATCAGGGTACTTGAGATGAAACTCTCGTAACTTCTCCTGACCTCCTACTGAAAAGTTGTCGAATGGTTCTGCCGTCCAGTCTTTTTTGTTGGGCCAACCTAGCCATTTAACAAGGTACAATACTCGATTTCCAGATTTATAGCTGCTCATGATTTCATCGATATCGTATTCCTTGCTTCCCTCAACATCATCTGCCTCCCGTAAAATTTTATTTGTGTCTGGTGGAGCCCGAGTTCCTGCTCTAAAGGGCTCCAGTAAAGAGGTATGGAAGACGTTGTGTATCTTCCATTTTCGTGGGAGCGTGAGTCGTACTGCTGATGGGGAGATGACCTTTTCGACTTGGAAGGGACCATGTAGTTTATGGTCTAACTTCCTTGATGGGCGTCTGGTTCTTATGTTCCGTCCATCTAACATGACCAAGTTTCCTACTTGGTATTCGGGTGCCTCCTGTCGTTTCTGGTCTGCATAGTGTTTCATTCTTTCTTGTGTTTTTTGAAGGGCTAACTTGGCTCCTTCATGAATCGTATGCATCCAGTGGGCGTAGGCTTTGCTGGCTGGGTTGCGCACAGCAGTTGCCGAAGGGTCGCTCGTATTTGGGTAGAACCCATAGTTAGCGTAAAAGGGTGACAGTCCAGTTGCGCTTGTGACTGAGTTATTGTATGCGAACTCAGCCATAGGTAAGAGATCAGCCCAGTCGTCCATTTCGTGGTTAACAAAAGAGCGGAGGTAAGCTTCAATTGTTTGGTTGAGCCGTTCCGTTTGTCCATCTGTTTGTGGGTGGAAGGCTGTTGACATTCTTGGTTTTATTCCTAACGTTCCAAGAAATGCTTTCCAGGTGGTGCTTGTGAACCTGGAGTCTCTGTCCGACACTATATCCTTGGGTAGGCCATGTAGTTTCCATATTTCCTTTGCGAAAATCCTGACAAGGTCTGCAGTTGTCTTGCCGTCTTTGTGTAAAGGAATGAAGTGTGCCATTTTTGTAAATCGATCAACTATAACCCATAGTTGATCACACCCATTTGATTCCGGAAGGTCGGTAATAAAATCCATAGCAATAGATTGCCATGGGGCATAAGTTAATTCCAAAGGTTGCAACATTCCATATTTTTGGTGCCTAGCCGTCTTGTCCTTCTGACATTCCAAACAGCTCTGAACATATTCAATTATCTTTTCATCCATCTTCGGCCACCAAAAGTTTCTTCTTATTAATTCAATGGTCTTATCCTGACCAAAGTGTCCTGCAATCTTCGAGTCGTGCTCTGATTCCAGGACCATGTTGACTAAATCCTTTGGCACCCATAACTTCTCTTTCCGATAGATTATGCCATCTTCTATCGTTATTGGATCCTTTATTTTGTTTGCTGCTTTTTTATAATTTTCGTCCAGTTCTCCAGCTTCTTTAACCATCTTCAAAAATTCGCCAGACCATTTAACCGAAGGAATAGAATTGAGCCGTGCTGAAGAAACCATGAATGAAGTTCCTTCTCCTCCACTGCTGATTGCTGAAATCGATGCAAAATGTTCTTTGTGAAGGATAGTCGTAATCGGCTGATCCTCACCTCCCCCCTTTTCAGGGCGGAACTCCGGACGCCTTGACAATGCATCTGGCTTCCCATTCTTACTTCCAGGTCTGTAAAAAATTTTAAAGTCAATACCAGCAAGTTCTTGAGCCCACCTTGCTTGGCGACGATTGAGTACTTTTGTTGTGGTGAAGTACTCCAAATTTTGATGGTCGCTGAATACCTGAACTGTGTGCATTGCTCCCTCCAAGTATCTTCTCCATATTTTAAACGAATCCACAATAGCTAAAAGCTCTTTATCATGGATTTCGTAGTTGATTTCTGCCGGAGTAAATTTCCTGGAGTGAAAAGCAATAGGGTGCAGCTTTCCGTCCTCTCCTTTCTGAGAAAGGACTGCGCCTAAGGCAAAGTCAGAAGCATCAGTTTCAACAATGCAAACCTTTTTAGGATCAAAATGACCCAATATTGGTGCCTTCGTAAACCTCTGCTTCAACTCATCAAATGCCAATTCCATGGCAACAGTCCATTCCCACTTCTTTGGATCGCCCTTGGTAGATTCAGTAAGAGGACGACAAATTCTTGAAAAGTCCTTTATGAATCGGCGATAGAAGTTTGCAAATCCAAGAAAGCCTTGTGTCTCTTTCAAGGATCTAGGAGGTTCCCAAACCAGGACGGTTTCCACTTTATCCTTTGCCATCTCGATTCCCTTTTCGCTTATAATATACCCCAAAAATTCCACTTTGTTTGTCCCCCAAACACATTTTTCCGGAGATATTACCAGCCCATTTTCTTCCAGTCTTTTTAAGACTTCCTTAACCAATTCATCATGCTCCTCCTCCGTCTCCGCGTAAATCAGAACATCATCAATATAAGCAATCACTCCCTGATCCAACATGTCCCTAAAGATATGATTCATCATATCCTGGAATGTGGCCGGTGCATTGCTTAATCCAAAGGGCATAACCAAAAACTCATAAAGCCCATACCTGCATCTGAAGGCTGTCTTCCATTCATCGCCTTCTTTAATCCTAATCAAATGATAACCGTTCTTCAGATCCATTTTCGTGAAGAACCTAGCTCCTCTTACTCTGTCTTGTAATTCAGACATAAGAGGGAGGGGGTAGCGATTTGCTATTGTTATTTTATTAATCCCCCTATAGTCAACACAAAGCCGTAGACCTCGCCCATGGGGTTTTGGCACAAAGAGAATGGGTGCTGCGGCAGGAGATTTTGATGGTCTAATCTTGCCTGTCCTTAGCATATCTTTTAGCCATTCTCTGAGTGTCTCCAGTTCGACTTCATTAAGCGCATAGACTGGTCCCCAAGGAGGAGTCTCTCCTTCCTTTAAGTCTATGGCATGGTCGTAAGACTTGTGTTCTGGAAGCTTGTCTGCTGCTTCCTTGGTCATGATATTGATCCACTTACGGAATTTCTCAGGGACTTGTTGAAGTGCTTCTGACAATTCCTCTTTAGTGGCAATGGCTGATATATGGCCTATAACTGAGGCCTCAGGGTGGTCGAGTACTCTGCGGTCGACCTTAAGTGAAAATGTACTGGCCTGAGCCTTAGTACAATGTTCGGTGCAACGTGGTGTTGTAAAGGAGATGTTGTTGCTTTCTCCCCACATGTTGCAAGGTTGGTGTTTTGCCATCCACCAGTAAGGTAAGATGACATCGCAGTCGCTGTCAAGAGGGGCGACTTCGAAGGATTCGGCTGCAAAGTGTTGTTTATGTTGCAGCATGAAAGGTACCGTAAAGAATTCTCCAGCTCCAGCAACTACCTCATTGTTGAAGTTGCGGATTTGAAGAGGCTTGTCTCTCTTCACAGTAGGGATTTTGTAAGTATGGACAAAACCTTTGTCCAGTAGTGCTGAGGTGGAGCCTGTATCGAGTAGGACCCGCACCGTTCTGAATTTATTCTTTGACCAATTCAACACCATGTTGATTATTGGCCTTTTTCCGTGATAAGGTGGGACCACGGCTTCCATCTTTGTTTCCTTGGAAGAGGTTCCTTTGTCGGTTCGTCGATTTTTTGTCTTGATCGACCCCAAGTTGTCTGTTGATTTTCTTTTTGTTCCACAACATATAATATTTCCTGCGTCAGATGTACATTCCTCCTCCTCAGGTGACGCAACCCTAGAGGATCTTAAAAATCCGACTCCTCATCATTTTGCTCAATCTCCCAAATCCTGGGCTGAGCATCTTCCATTGTCTCATCCTCATCCTGCCGCACTGCTGCGGTCTTTGTCTTTTTTGTTTCTTTGGGCTTCTCTTGCCCTTTATTTCCATCATCATCATCGTCTCTCTTCCTCTTACCAGAGGAAGCAACCTTTCCTTCGCCAGAGAGCTCTGTTCCTCCAACTGTTTTCTTAGCGTAACAATCAAACATCTTATGTCCTGATCGCCCGCACCTCCAACAGTCTGCCTTCTCCTTCTTATGCTTATCAATTTCGCTCTGAGGAACATTCTGCAGAGCCTCCCTCCCTGACGCAAAGATGGACTTCTTGTCCTTTTTCCCAGAAAAACTCTTTTTCTCCTTTTTATCCTTGAATTTATCCTTGTGCTGCACCTCCTTCGGGCGCACAGTCTCCCTTTGTTTTCCTTTGTCCTTATGACGGTCTTCCCGTACTTCCAAAGACTTCTTTTTATGACCCTTTAATTCCTCATCCAAATTTTCAACAACGTGAGCAGCTTCCTTCACTGCATCAATCATTGCTTCATCGTCAGTTGGGATTCCCCCAACTCTCTGATATACCATCTTCTTAATGGCCGGTGTCATGGCCTCCCAAATCACATTCCTATACATAGGACCAATTGCTCCCACACGCATATTAAGGTCCTCCAACTTGGTGATATAGTCATCGATGTCTCCCTCATACTGGAGCTCCGTTATCCTTTTAACGTCCTTCTGGGCCTCTCGCTTATCCTCAAATCTGGTTTCGATTGAACTTGAGAAAGCTTGCCATGTATCCTTAAGTCCTTGTCTCTGAATGGACTTTCGCCGTTCCTGGTGCCAACTTAACGCCTTGTGCGTAAGTAAGCTTCCAACCCATTTAACCTGATCGTCCTCATCCGGAAAGGCCTTGGCGTATGTTGCGATGTAATCTTGAACCGACATCCACCAAGCCCTAAACAAATTTTTATCCTTTCCAGAAAAATATTGAGGAGCCTTCATTTCTGGCATTTTGGGTCTCCTCGGCTCGTTGACTCCAGATTGCTGCAATTTATTAACAAGTGATTCTAAGAATGCCTCTGTTGCATTCTTTGTTTCCGGGTTCTTTTGTTTTGCCTTTTCCTTACGCTCCTGGCGCTTTCTCTCCAAGGCTTTTCTAATGTATTCATCATCTGAATCTTCGTCGTCAGAAGGGTCAGATGGTGGTGGTGGAGGTGGTGGGAGTCCTCCTCCTGGTGGCTTGCTTCCTCTACCACCGTTTCTGCCGCCATTTTGAACAGATCCATCTACTGATGGAGGCAACGGGACTTCGGGTGCTCTGCCAAGGGAGGGAGGTCTGGGAGTCATCTCCTCATGCATAGCCTCGGTTAGAGACTTAGCATCGAAATGCTCCTTCCTCTGGATCTTTGACATAACAAGGTCAATAACCTTGTTTACCAGCTCCAATTTCTCTTCCTCCCTTTGTTCATAATAGTCCAGTAAGCGCTGCTGATGCATCTCTTCAGCCTTAGACAGAGCTGCGATTCGCCTATCCCTTTGCTCATCGTCCTGCTTCCTAATGGCGTCCTGTGTATTTTTCTCAACTGCCCATTCCTCAATTTCTTTATTAATTTCGAGTTGTCTTTGGGTAAAGGCTTCGAGGATAGCATTCGTTGTTTGAATGCCGTGATTGAGCCTTTCAGCAGCCGCTTGGTTGGCTGCTTCTTTAGCCTTTGTGTCTGTGGCAAGATTGCCAATTGTCCTCCAAACTTGGCCGGCAAAGTCGTTGCTGGCCTGAACGAGTCGTGTCACGGTTTGTAGGTTGATCTCCTGGTCCAGGTCCCCTTTCTTTGCCAAGGTATCATAGGCCTTTTGCATACCCTGGGCCATTTCCTGATACAACCCTTTCATCCGCTGTAACTCTTCATTCATAGCAGCCCCAGATCCGACTGCCTCAACCAACCTCTTGATATCCTCCTCATTGGCGTTCATTCTTTCCATCATTAGAATGACCCAGTCAGGGACTTCTCCCAGATGGAGGGTAGTTCCATGGTGGACTCTAGGAGTTCCAACCGAAGTAACTTCCTCCCAAGAGCGAGGGCGGGTGATGCTGACAGTATCGCCCATTGGAGCATCAAGTCCATCGTCGTGACGGGAAGTGCCGGTGATTCTTCGAGCGGCCATTGTTGGTTGAATGTTTTTGTTTGTAGTTTTTTGTAGGAGGATCTTTTGGTGTCGTCTTGCCCTAGAAGAGGGTCTTCCGTATACGTGTCGAAAAGTAAACTTAGTAGCTTGAGCCTTAAGTTTATAGTGTGAACCTGGGTATTGAGGCTTTCAATACAGAGGTTTGTCCGATCAGTTAACGCTTCGTTCGCAAGATAGATAACTAATAGGTTTTCCCAAGGGCTAGGAAGTTCAACTAATCGATCACAGGCCGAATAAACTTAAGGGTCTCTGTCACAACGCTCCCGTGACATGCTCCTGGCCTCCGCCGTCACCACCGCAGGGCTATGGGTGATCGTCATCACCCTAGCAACCTGTTACGCTGTCATGAAGTGAAGGGATAGGGTTAGGGCCAGGGGCTGGGCCCCTTGCCGAGGATTTTCATATGTTCGGAGTTATTTCTTATTTGGATTTCTTTTAGGTATTACGGCGGCTAGGAAATTGTTGGAATCTTTTACTTCTCTCTTTTGGTATGTACTCTTTCTTTACTATTTGGAATCACGGCGGTTAGCCAGGAAGTTATCTCTTTCGGTATGTACTCTTTCTTTGCTATTTGGAATCACGGCGGTTAGCCGGTAGTTATCTCTTTTGGTATGTACTCTTTCCTTGTTATTATTATTTGGAATTATGGCGGCTAGTTATCTTGCTTTCTTATTTGGAATTACGGCGGTTGGCAAATGTTGGGGAATGTTGGTCATGTATGTAGTATCACGGCGGTTAGCATTGGAAGCATTCTCCGCAGGCGGAGAATGCTGAGTCACGAGTCATGAAGGAACAAGTATAAGAGGAGGAAATTTGTATGTAGTTTATTTCTTCACGCAATCAAGTTTCTATTTACCACAATCCTATCTACAAAAGTTCCCTTGTGATTTCCCACCTCTCCAAACTCACCTGTGATTTCCCAGCCCACAAACCCTTGCCCATTCCCAACTTACCAGCCTTACCTAACCCGCCGCCGCTCTCCTCGCCGCCGAAACCCCCGCGCTGCCTGTCGTCAGTAACCGTGGATACGGATTCTGATATTTGATTGCGTCCTGTGTACGACACCCAACGCGGAGCGAGGACCCAGAAAACCCAGAAGACCCAGAAAACCCAGAAGACCCAGAAAACCCAGAAGAAGGCGCACACAGTGGCGTCCTTTCAGCTAAAGGAGCTCGGAGAACATATCGAACAAGAACCGACCGGATCGGCAAGCCCAGTGACCCCCGAACAACCATCCAGACCACAGACCCCCGAATCACCCGAACTCCCCCATACCTCTACCGACGACCCTGCGGAAATGGCGACCCCGGCAGGATTGGGACTTGTCACTCCGGTCACGATGACCCAGGAGCAGTTGAACCAGATCCTCATTCAACTCCATCGCCCCACGACAACCAGTAACCCCAAGGTGGAGGACCCGGAGCTGTACTACGGTGAACGGACCAAGCTGAGGGCATTCCTGACGCAATGCGAACTGAAGTTCAATTGTGAAGGGAATAGATTCGACACCGAACAGAAAAAGGTGAACTATGCGAGCTCCCGCTGTAGAGGTAACGCTTGGGCATGGATCGAGCCGTCCATGAAGGAGGGGAAAAGCGTATACACGACCTGGGAGACCTTTAAGACTGCTGTCAGTAGGGCTTTCGGGGAAGCCGACTCAAAAGAAGTAGCAAGAAGAAAGTTTAAGATGATCAGGCAGGGCGCGCGATCCGCCGCTGCATACTGGGCCGAATTTCAAATGATCAAATCCGATTTAAGCTATAATGACGAGACCTACATCGATCAATTCAGTGATGGACTAAACACAGACGTCCAACGACAGTTGGCACTCCTTGACGAACGACCAACGGATCTCACGGAGTTCGCCAACAAGGCCATAGCGTTAGACAACCGACTATTCAACTTCCGAACCCTGAGGACTCGATATGAACCTCAATTCTATCACCACCCCCATCTTAAGGGGCAGGGACACGACTCTCGACTCTCCGACCCCGAACCAATGGAATTAGATTCCACTCGTCGACCGAAACCAAGGGATAGGACGGAGGAGGATAGGCGGAAGCGGAATAACGAATGTTTTACCTGTGGGAAGGTGGGACACTACGCTGCGAAGTGCCCAAGTAAGAAATTCTTCAGAGCAGCGGAAACTACATTGGTAGACGAGGGACTCGGTGAGACGTCGGGAAAAGAGAATCCCCAGGAATAAAAGGAAAAGGTGGATTCCTGGGGCAACTGTCGCCCACCAGTTCAACCACGGCAGGACCGGCGGATAGAATCTCGAGTGTAGGACCATACGGAAGAAACGAAAAAATCATCCTGCGAGTAAAATTAATCGGACGAAATAAGAGAGAATACCACACAACGGCCATGATCGACTGCGGGGCCACGGAGAATTTTATAGATCGAAAATATGTGAAACAGCAGGGATTGCCCTGCGCGAAAAAATTAACCCCACAAAAGGTTCTCGCTGTAGACGGACGGGAATTGGATGGGGGCCAGTAACCCACGATGCCATGGTGACCATGGTGATCAACGACCATAGGGAAGATATTCGGCTCCACTGTATTACCATTGGCAACGCACCCATTATCCTGGGACTGCCTTGGTTGCGGAAACACAACCCCAGCATCGACTGGAAAGAAGGAAGAATTGTCTTCAACTCCGAGAAATGCGGAAAGAACTGCCTTCCTACCTCGCCCCATGCCACAACCGTGTCGGAACGGGGGGCAGAAAAAGAATATAATCAACGGATACACGAGGAAGCGGAGCACGCCTATGGTATGGAAGGGCCGAAGGAGATGCTCCAGATGGATGAGGAAGATGAGCTTCGCATCCAAGAGATCTGGGGAGAAAGTATAGAAGAGGATGAAGAAGGAGAAGAAGTGGAAGAGTCGGAGGACGAGGATATGGAAAGCGTACAGGGATCTAGGCGCGCGGAATCCACCGAGGTCGATCCCGACTCGCCTCAGTGCGCTTCGCGGCAACCCCCGCAAGCGCCAGCCAACCAGAAGGGACCGGGGAACTGGGAAACCGCTCCCGCCAAATCAACCGCTACTGCGCCAACCAACCAGGAAGAGCCGGGGAACTGGGAAACCGCTCCCGCCAAATCAATTGCCACTTCCGGGGAATTGGAACTCGCGAGTACCATAATCCGAGCGGGGAAAGACAGACCTGACTCCCTGGAAGAAATAATACCACCGGAATATGCAGATTACCTCTCCGTATTTAGGGAAAAAGAGGCGGTAGGGTTGCCTCCGCACCGACATCATGACCACAGGATCCCCTTGATGGACGGAAAGGTTCCGCCGTTCGAACCCCTGCGAGCCCTCGATGAGGAACGCCTGCGAGTACTAAGGGATTACTTGGAAGAGAATGAAAAGAGGGGTTGGGTCCGACTGTCGACGTCTCCAGCGGGAGCCCCAATCCATTTCGTTAAGAAAAAGGATGGTACCCTACGGTTATGCGTCGACTACCGACGACTCAACGAAATCACAATCAAGGATCGCACCCCACTCCCGCTGATAGGGGAAGCGTTGGATAGACTTTCCAACGCCAAGATCTATGCCAAATTAGATGTGCGAGATGAATACCATAACCTCCGAATAGCCACAGGAGATGAATGGAAAACTGCGTTCCGTACCAAGTACGGTCTATACGAGTATTTGGTGATGCCATTTGGTTTGACAAATGCTCCAGCTTCGTTTCAACGATGGATGAACGAAGTCTTAAGTGATTACCTTGACATCTTTTGCATCGCCTATCTCGACGACATATTGATCTACTCGGATGATCTGGCGGAGCATCAGAGACACGTACGCATGGTCCTGGAAAGGTTAAGGGACGTAGGACTGACCCTGAAACCCTCGAAATGTGAATTCCACACAAAAAAGACGGAATACCTGGGATACATCATCTCCCCCACAGGGTTGCAGATGGACCCCGAGAAAATTAGGGCGGTTAAGGAATGGAAGGAACCGGTAAATGTGAAGGGAGTCCAAAGTTTCCTGGGATTCGCCAACTTTTACCGTCGATTCATCCGGGATTTCAGCAAGATCACCACGCCATTGACACGATTGACGAAAAAACAGGTACCCTGGGAATGGAACGACGAGACACAACGGGCCTTTGAGCAACTGAAGACGGCAATGATATCCCAGCCGATCCTGCAACATTTCGACCCGGATCGGCCACTCACCCTGGAGACAGACGCCTCAGACTATGCCATCGGGGCAGTCTGCTCACAACCCGACGACTCCAACGTACTGCACCCCCTTGCCTATTTTTCAAGAAAATTAAAAGAAGCGGAGCTCAATTACGACATCCACGATAAGGAGCTCCTGGCAATAGTGGAGGCATTGGACAAGTGGTCGACGTACTGCAAATCGACGAGACACAGTATCCGGATACTGTCAGACCATAAAAACCTAGAATATTGGCAAACAAAGAGGGACCTCAACCTCCGACAGGCCCGATGGGCGGAACAACTGGCTAACTATGACTTCACGATCACGTATCGTCCGGGGAAGTTGGCAGGAAAACCCGACATATTGTCCCGAGAGTCAGGAGACTCTCCCTGGGAAGGGGAGATGAAGCACCGGCAGAACCGAAGCCGAGTCCTCCTTCCCCAGGAAGTCTTTCATGTGAACGAGACACAATTGATAAAACTCACCCCGGACACCCCCCTCCTTACCAAAATTCGGGAAAAAACGAGGACTGATACGGAACTCCAGGAGGTAATCCGCAAACTTCGGGAAGGGATAGCCCGAGACAATAGGGTCCCCTTGGGGTTATGCGAGGAAAAGGATGGGTTACTCCTATACGAGGGATTGATATGGGTCCCTGACGACGACGACCTGAGGTTACAAATTTTACGACAGCATCACGACTCCCAGGCCGCGGGGCATCCGGGAAGGGCAAGGACCTTGGAGTTGGTCAGCCGGAATTTTTATTGGCCACAACAACGACAGTATGTGACTCGATATGTCGACTACTGTGATACCTGTAAACGTATCAAGCCCATTAAGCACGCCCCCTTCGGCCTCTTACGACCGTTACAGATTCCAGAAAGACCATGGGAATCCATCTCCATGGATTTTATCACAGGTCTTCCGGAAGATGGGGGAATGAATGCGATATGGGTGATTGTGGACCGCTTGACGAAGATGGCGCACTTTGGAGCATGTAAGGACACTATGGGACCCAGGGAACTTGCGGACGGGTTTCTCACACATGTGGTACGGGCCCACGGACTCCCGAGCAGCATCATCTCGGATCGGGGGTCTCTATTCACCTCTCAGTTCTGGAAGAGGGTTATGGAGGCAATGGGAACCACGAGGAACCTGAGTACGGCGTTTCACCCAGAGTCCGAAGGACAGACAGAGAGGGTCAATGCGATCCTCGAACAATACCTCAGGGCGTATTGTAACTATCAACAGGACAATTGGAACCAACTCCTTCCTATGGCGGAGTTCTGCTACAACAACTCCCGCTCAGGAACGACCAAGGTGTCCCCCTTCTTCGCGAATTACGGATATCATCCCCGTTTTACCCAGCCGCTGGGTGAAGTCGCGGAAGGAAACCCCGAGGTCTCCAGATATGTTGCCGCCCTCAACCGACTTCACGAGGATCTGAAGGCAGAGGTCCACTATGCCCAGACTGCTCATGCAGAACAGGCGAACCGGCATCGACACCCGGATCCGGTCCTTCGAGTGGGAGATCGGGTCTGGCTGAAGAGGAAGAATGTGAAAACCACCCGACCCTCCAACAAGCTCGATTACAAGCTATTGGGGCCCTACACTATCTTGTCTAAGGTAGGGTCGCGAGCTTATAAACTGGACCTCCCCCCAAACGCAAAGATCCATCCAGTATTTCACATCTCCCTTCTAGAACCGTCTCAACCCACTTCGACCACCATCCCAGGCCATATTCAGCCCCCTCCGCTACCGATTGTCCTCGACGACGAGGAAGAGTGGGAAGTTGAGGAGATAGTGGATTCTCGACGCCACCGGGGTCAGATACAATATCGAGTTAAGTGGACGGGTTTCCACGACCCCGATACGACCTGGTACCCCGCCGACAATTTCCAAAACTCCCCCGACGCCATCACCAAATTCCACCGCAGGTACCCTAATAAACCTGCCCCACAGCTGTAATGGACGATAGAACGAACTCCGAGGACCCCCCGTCCTCTTTGGGCTGGTACCGAACCCCTACTCCCCCGGCAGAAAAGAAATCCCCCCACCCCACGATCCCGCACGCAGAACTACACTGGTCGTTCTGCAACAACGACTCCTGCTCCATTCACCTCCAATCGAAATTAAACAACAATCATTTCCCAGCGGTGGCGCAAGCAATTGCGGCACGCATAAAAAAATCATGTAGCTGCGGGCAGCTACATGACCCCGAGTTAGAATGGGTGATCCGACACCGAAGGATGGACCCGCAAAAGGCCTGCAAGGCATGGCAGAAAGGAAAGAGACTCTGCAATGTGTGTAAATTCCTGGTCAACAAAGACGGACACGACCAGAGATGCGGTATCAGAGGATGGAAACCCCCCACGGAAACCCCGGCAACGATACCACCCTGCAAGGACGAGCCCGGGACAGGAAAGGAACCTCCCGTCCCTACGGAAAATCAGGAAAACGAACCACCCCGTCCCCGCGAACTGGAATCGGAGGACTCCACCCTCCATACGATCCGACACCAACTCCCAGTGATTATGATGACGGGACCCTCGGACCACGAGAAGGTGGCGATCAACCTGTCTTTCTATCAGACAGCGGAGCCGGAACAGCATCTCCCCACCGTCGACTACCGACCAACCAACGACCTGACATCCGCCCCTTGTTCGGATCCCCCGGAGCCCCCCGCCTCAGGGCACCAACAAGATCAAATACCCCCGTTCTCCTCAGGGCACCAACAAGAACAAATAACGGCGCCCCCCTTAGGACACCAACAAGAGCAAATACCGCCTTATGTCCTCGAGGACATCACCCAGGACGTCGTACGTCGCCGACGTCGGGGAAGGCAGTATCGGGGACGGTCCCCCATCCGGAGGCCCGCGTTGAGGACTGCCTGCGGCCTCGCCGGAGTCTCGGCCTGGAGGGGGGGGCTTATGTCACAACGCTCCCGTGACATGCTCCTGGCCTCCGCCGTCACCACCGCAGGGCTATGGGTGATCGTCATCACCCTAGCAACCTGTTACGCTGTCATGAAGTGAAGGGATAGGGTTAGGGCAAGGGGCTGGGCCCCTTGCCGAGGATTTTCATATGTTCGGAGTTATTTCTTATTTGGATTTCTTTTAGGTATTACGGCGGCTAGGAAATTGTTGGAATCTTTTACTTCTCTCTTTTGGTATGTACTCTTTCTTTACTATTTGGAATCACGGCGGTTAGCCAGGAAGTTATCTCTTTCGGTATGTACTCTTTCTTTGCTATTTGGAATCACGGCGGTTAGCCGGTAGTTATCTCTTTTGGTATGTACTCTTTCCTTGTTATTATTATTTGGAATTATGGCGGCTAGTTATCTTGCTTTCTTATTTGGAATTACGGCGGTTGGCAAATGTTGGGGAATGTTGGTCATGTATGTAGTATCACGGCGGTTAGCATTGGAAGCATTCTCCGCAGGCGGAGAATGCTGAGTCACGAGTCATGAAGGAACAAGTATAAGAGGAGGAAATTTGTATGTAGTTTATTTCTTCACGCAATCAAGTTTCTATTTACCACAATCCTATCTACAAAAGTTCCCTTGTGATTTCCCACCTCTCCAAACTCACCTGTGATTTCCCAGCCCACAAACCCTTGCCCATTCCCAACTTACCAGCCTTACCTAACCCGCCGCCGCTCTCCTCGCCGCCGAAACCCCCGCGCTGCCTGTCGTCAGTAACCGTGGATACGGATTCTGATAGTCTCGTCCTGAGGTATTGGTGTAGAAAGGTATGTCGTAACAAGAGGTCAAGTTGCTGATGCTGGAGGAGACAGTGGGAAGACTTAGGATCTTTTATAGACTTTCGTCTACAAGTTCGCCCAGACTTCCCAAGGGAACCAACTTCCAAACTAAGCTTAGGAGATAAGACGTGAGTCAATTCTTTGACAAATCTGCCGATGGCTCGCATCATGCTGCATGCGCAAATATATTAATTGCTCACTTGCATGATGTGCCTCGTCTCAGATTAATCCTTGACATTCCTCGCCGTGCTACCACACCTTCCAATCAGGTATTGGGGTTAAGCGCCTAGTGGAGCGTTACTCCACTTGAGCGCATAATGCAATGACTCCTCCGATAATAACATGTGAGTCATATATCGCATGAGTCGTCTTGATCATAGATCTCCCTAGAGAATCTCGATTGCGAGTGAAGGAATCTGACATCATAAGGCAGACTATGCCTTACCGGAGTGCACTGCCCCGTCACATTCCTGTGTGATGTCATAACAGCCCCACCTGCGCGCACTTGCGCGCAGCCACACCCTGGTGTGTACGCAAACGCCGTCTTATCTTGCAGTTGGTAGTCATTGGCCTAAGGTCGCGTCATATCAGTTCCATCCAACAGTTTCCCTGAGTGGTGTTCCTTGCTGCAGGACGTCGTCTCATGCTAACGCAATCTTGACCCTTGTCCTGAGCTCCACTCCTGTTGGCTGACTAGACTCTGCCTTGTTCCTTGGCCGACTATCCGCCCAACTCAGACCTCGGATGATCCTATTCGTCTGCCTTGCACTGTCCTGAGAATTCCCTTCTCTTGCAAGCCCTCTGGTAGCCGTGCTTGGTGGAACACAACCTCAAGTATAAGGAGGCGTCCTTTCGCCGTCGTCTTCTGTCTCCATCAGCGTCGTCTGTAGTTTTCTCATGGGTAAGTCGACACCCATGAGGTAAGTTGTTCCTCGTTCCCATCCATCTGTGATCCTCCCAAACTGACAGTGAATAACAGGTAGCGACGCCTCGGGCCGGGATCCTCGTGAGGTCCTTTCGGAAAGTTACGAATCACGTGACGTGGCTAGCTGGAGCTCCTCAGGGGGTTCCGGCCCGGGATACTAACCTTATTATTGATTCTCCTGTCGAGTTTGCCATGTTCTCTAAATGTTATACATGTTACCTATTCTATACTCACACAATATAGGGTGTGACACCCCTGTTCAAGCTTCGTCCCGAAGCTCGTAGTTCATCTTTCTGTGATCGCACCACGCCGTAGCCTAGTGACTTAAGTGATCAATTTTGGATGTAGTCCTCCAGCCCCTACATCCTACTACCAACTCTACCTGATGAAAACCACATGGGAAAAACATCAAGCATTAGTCTTTGAGCCGGTAGTCCCTCGGAGAATCAGGATACTTGAGATGGAAATCTCTTAGCTTCTCCTGACCTCCTACTGAAAAGTTGTCGAAGGGTTCTGCCGTCCAGTCTTTCTTGTTGGGCCACCCTAGCCATTTGACGAGGTAAAGTACTCTGCTGCCTGATTTGTAGCTGCTCATAATTTCGTCTATATCGTACTCCTCGCTTCCCTCAACGTCGTCTGCTTCCCGAAGAATTTTGTTTGGGTTTGGTGGAGCTCTGGTTCCAGTGTGGAAGGGCTCCAGTAGGGATGTGTGGAAGACATTGTGAATCTTCCATCTTCTTGGTAGTGTGAGACGTATTGCTGTTGGGGAGATGACCTTTTCGATCGGGAATGGACCATGTAATTTGTGATCCAGTTGGTGTGATGGGCGTCTTGTTTTTATGTGTCGTCCATCGAGCATAACCAAGTCTCCAACTTGGTAAGTAGGGGCCTCCTTTCGCTGAAGGTCTGCATACTTCTTCATTCTTTCTTGTGCCTTTTGTAATGCTGACTTAGCACCTTCATGCACTGTATGCATCCAATGAGCGTATGCTTTGCTGGCCGGGTTTTGCACAGCTGTTGGAATGGGATTGCTGGCAATGGGGTTGTAACCGTAATTCGCATAAAAAGGTGATAGTCCTGTAGCGCTGGTTACTGAGTTGTTGTAAGCGAACTCAGCCATTGGCAATAGATCAACCCAATCATTCATCTCATGATTGACAAAGGAGCGGAGGTATGCTTCAATTGTCTGGTTAAGTCGTTCCGTCTGTCCATCTGTTTGAGGGTGGAACGCTGTGGACATTCTAGGTTTGATTGCTAGCGTCCCAAGAAATGCTTGCCAGGTGGTGCTTGTAAACCTGGAGTCTCTGTCCGACACAATATCCGTAGGTAGCCCATGTAACTTCCAAATTTCCTTCGCAAAGATTCTAACAAGGTCTGCAGTTGTCTTGCCGTCTTTTTGCAGTGGTATGAAGTGGGCCATCATAGAGAATCTGTCAACTATTACCCATAGTTGATCGCATCCATTGGATTCTGGTAGGTCGGTGATAAAGTCCATGGCGATTGATTGCCATGGGGCATAGGGTAGTTCCAAAGGTTGAAGTAATCCGTACTTGAGGTGCCGTGCCTTTTTGTCTTTTTGACATTCCATACAACTCTTTACATAAGTTATTATTTGTTCTTCCATTCTTGGCCACCAGAAGTTCCTTCGTATTAATTCAATTGTTTTGTCCTGTCCGAAGTGACCTGCAATTTTCGAGTCATGTTCAGATTCCAGAACTGTCTTTACCAAATCCTTTGGTACCCATAGTTTTTCCTTTCGATAGACTATGCCATTATCTATCGTCAATGGTTCCTTAATTTTCTTTGTTGCCTCCACGTAAATCCCATCCAGCTTACCAGCTTCCTTTACCATCTTCAAGAATTCTTCTGACCATTTAATAAAAGGAATAGAGGAGAGACGTGCTGAAGAAATAATAAATGATGTTCCTTCTCCAGCACTGCTGATTGACGAAATGGATGCAAAATGACTCTTATGCAGGATCGTCGTAACCGGCTGATCTTCATCTCCCCCCTTTTCAGGTCGGAACTCCGGACGCCTAGATAGAGCATCAGGTTTCCCATTTTTAACCCCAGGTCTATAAAAAATCTTAAAGTCAACGCCAGCAAGCTCTTGAGCCCATCTAGCTTGACGTCGATTGAGTACTTTTGTTGTTGTAAAGTACTCAAGGTTTTGGTGGTCGCTGTAAACCTGGACAGTGTGCATTGCTCCCTCAAGATATCGTCTCCATACTTTAAATGAGTCCACAATAGCCAACAGCTCTTTGTCATGGATCTCATAGTTAATCTCAGCAGGAGTGAATTTTCTTGAGTGGAAAGCAATGGGGTGCAACTTTCCATCTTCCCCCTTCTGGGATAGAACTGCGCCTAAAGCAAAATCTGAAGCATCTGTTTCAACAATGCAAACCTGTCTTGGGTCAAAATGACTTAAGATTGGTGCAGTAGTGAAACGACTTTTCAGCTCATCAAATGCTAGTTCCATAGCAACAGTCCATTCCCATTTCTTTGCATCGCCTTTTGTTGATTCTGTGAGAGGTCGACATATTTTGGAGAAGTCCTTGATGAATCTGCGATAGAAGTTTGCGAATCCAAGAAAGCCCTGTGTTTCTTTCAAGGATTTTGGGGGTTCCCATACCAGGACTGTTTGTACCTTGTCCTTTGCCATTTCAATGCCATTTTCGCTGATAATATAACCCAGAAATTCCACTCTGTTTTGTCCCCAAACACATTTTTCCGGAGAGATAACCAGCCCATTTTCTTCCAATCTTTTTAACACTTCCTTAACCAATTTGTCGTGTTCTTCCTCTGTCTCAGCATATATGAGAACATCATCAATATACGCAATTACTCCTTGATCCAACATGTCTCTAAAGATATGATTCATCATATCTTGGAATGTGGCTGGGGCATTGCTTGTCACAACGCTCCCGTGACATGCTCCTGGCCTCCGCCGTCACCACCGCAGGGCTATGGGTGATCGTCATCACCCTAGCAACCTGTTACGCTGTCATGAAGTGAAGGGATAGGGTTAGGGCAAGGGGCTGGGCCCCTTGCCGAGGATTTTCATATGTTCGGAGTTATTTCTTATTTGGATTTCTTTTAGGTATTACGGCGGCTAGGAAATTGTTGGAATCTTTTACTTCTCTCTTTCGGTATGTACTCTTTCTTTGCTATTTGGAATCACGGCGGTTAGCCGGTAGTTATCTCTTTTGGTATGTACTCTTTCCTTGTTATTATTATTTGGAATTATGGCGGTTAGTTATCTTGCTTTCTTATTTGGAATTACGGCGGTTGGCAAATGTTGGGGAATGTTGGTCATGTATGTAGTATCACGGCGGTTAGCATTGGAAGCATTCTCCGCAGGCGGAGAATGCTGAGTCACGAGTCATGAAGGAACAAGTATAAGAGGAGGAAATTTGTATGTAGTTTATTTCTTCACGCAATCAAGTTTCTATTTACCACAATCCTATCTACAAAAGTTCCCTTGTGATTTCCCACCTCTCCAAACTCACCTGTGATTTCCCAGCCCACAAACCCTTGCCCATTCCCAACTTACCAGCCTTACCTAACCCGCCGCCGCTCTCCTCGCCGCCGAAACCCCCGCGCTGCCTGTCGTCAGTAACCGTGGATACGGATTCTGATATTTGATTGCGTCCTGTGTACGACACCCAACGCGGAGCGAGGACCCAGAAAACCCAGAAGACCCAGAAAACCCAGAAGACCCAGAAAACCCAGAAGAAGGCGCACACAGTGGCGTCCTTTCAGCTAAAGGAGCTCGGAGAACATATCGAACAAGAACCGACCGGATCGGCAAGCCCAGTGACCCCCGAACAACCATCCAGACCACAGACCCCCGAATCACCCGAACTCCCCCATACCTCTACCGACGACCCTGCGGAAATGGCGACCCCGGCAGGATTGGGACTTGTCACTCCGGTCACGATGACCCAGGAGCAGTTGAACCAGATCCTCATTCAACTCCATCGCCCCACGACAACCAGTAACCCCAAGGTGGAGGACCCGGAGCTGTACTACGGTGAACGGACCAAGCTGAGGGCATTCCTGACGCAATGCGAACTGAAGTTCAATTGTGAAGGGAATAGATTCGACACCGAACAGAAAAAGGTGAACTATGCGAGCTCCCGCTGTAGAGGTAACGCTTGGGCATGGATCGAGCCGTCCATCAAGGAGGGGAAAAGCGTATACACGACCTGGGAGACCTTTAAGACTGCTGTCAGTAGGGCTTTCGGGGAAGCCGACTCAAAAGAAGTAGCAAGAAGAAAGTTTAAGATGATCAGGCAGGGCGCGCGATCCGCCGCTGCATACTGGGCCGAATTTCAAAGGATCAAATCCGATTTAAGCTATAATGACGAGACCTACATCGATCAATTCAGTGATGGACTAAACACAGACGTCCAACGACAGTTGGCACTCCTTGACGAACGACCAACGGATCTCACGGAGTTCGCCAACAAGGCCATAGCGTTAGACAACCGACTATTCAACTTCCGAACCCTGAGGACTCGATATGAACCTCAATTCTATCACCACCCCCATCTTAAGGGGCAGGGACACGACTCTCGACTCTCCGACCCCGAACCAATGGAATTAGATTCCACTCGTCGACTGAAACCAAGGGATAGGACGGAGGAGGATAGGCGGAAGCGGAATAACGAATGTTTTAACTGTGGGAAGGTGGGACACTACGCTGCGAAGTGCCCAAGTAAGAAATTCTTCAGAGCAGCGGAAACTACATTGGTAGACGAGGGACTCGGTGAGACGTCGGGAAAAGAGAATCCCCAGGAATAAAAGGAAAAGGTGGATTCCTGGGGCAACTGTCGCCCACCAGTTCAACCACGGCAGGACCGGCGGATAGAATCTCGAGTGTAGGACCATACGGAAGAAACGAAAAAATCATCCTGCGAGTAAAATTAATCGGACGAAATAAGAAAGAATACCACACAACGGCCATGATCGACTGCGGGGCCACGGAGAATTTTATAGATCGAAAATATGTGAAACAGCAGGGATTGCCCTGCGCGAAAAAATTAACCCCACGAAAGGTTCTCGCTGTAGACGGACGGGAATTGGATGGGGGCCCAGTAACCCACGATGCCATGGTGACCATGGTGATCAACGACCATAGGGAAGATATTCGGCTCCACTGTATTACCATTGGCAACGCACCCATTATCCTGGGACTGCCTTGGTTGCGGAAACACAACCCCAGCATCGACTGGAAAGAAGGAAGAATTGTCTTCAACTCCGAGAAATGCGGAAAGAACTGCCTTCCTACCTCGCCCCATGCCACAACCGTGTCGGAACGGGGGGCAGAAAAAGAATATAATCAACGGATACACGAGGAAGCGGAGCACGCCTATGGTATGGAAGGGCCGAAGGAGATGCTCCAGATGGATGAGGAAGATGAGCTTCGCATCCAAGAGATCTGGGGAGAAAGTATAGAAGAGGATGAAGAAGGAGAAGAAGTGGAAGAGTCGGAGGACGAGGATATGGAAAGCGTACAGGGATCTAGGCGCGCGGAATCCACCGAGGTCGATCCCGACTCGCCTCAGTGCGCTTCGCGGCAACCCCCGCAAGCGCCAGCCAACCAGAAGGGACCGGGGAACTGGGAAACCGCTCCCGCCAAATCAACCGCTACTGCGCCAACCAACCAGGAAGAGCCGGGGAACTGGGAAACCGCTCCCGCCAAATCAATTGCCACTTCCGGGGAATTGGAACTCGCGAGTACCAAAATCCGAGCGGGGAAAGACAGACCTGACTCCCTGGAAGAAATATGACCACCGGAATATGCAGATTACCTCTCCGTATTTAGGGAAAAAGAGGCGGTAGGGTTGCCTCCGCACCGACATCATGACCACAGGATCCCCTTGATGGACGGAAAGGTTCCGCCGTTCGAACCCCTGCGAGCCCTCGATGAGGAACGCCTGCGAGTACTAAGGGATTACTTGGAAGAGAATGAAAAGAGGGGTTGGGTCCGACGGTCGACGTCTCCAGCGGGAGCCCCAATCCATTTCGTTAAGAAAAAGGATGGTACCCTACGGTTATGCGTCGACTACCGACGACTCAACGAAATCACAATCAAGGATCGCACCCCACTCCCGCTGATAGGGGAAGCGTTGGATAGACTTTCCAACGCCAAGATCTATACCAAATTAGATGTGCGAGATGCATACCATAACCTCCGAATAGCCACAGGAGATGAATGGAAAACTGCGTTCCGTACCAAGTACGGTCTATACGAGTATTTGGTGATGCCATTTGGTTTGACAAATGCTCCAGCTTCGTTTTAACGATGGATGAACGAAGTCTTAAGTGATTACCTTGACATCTTTTGCATCGCCTATCTCGACGACATATTGATCTACTCGGATGATCTGGCGGAGCATCAGAGACACGTACGCATGGTCCTGGAAAGGTTAAGGGACGTAGGACTGACCCTGAAACCCTCGAAATGTGAATTCCACACAAAAAAGACGGAATACCTGGGATACATCATCTCCCCCACAGGGTTGCAGATGGACCCCGAGAAAATTAGGGCGGTTAAGGAATGGAAGGAACCGGTAAATGTGAAGGGAGTCCAAAGTTTCCTGGGATTCGCCAACTTTTACCGTCGATTCATCCGGGATTTCAGCAAGATCACCACGCCATTGACACGATTGACGAAAAAACAGGTACCCTGGGAATGGAACGACGAGACACAACGGGCCTTTGAGCAACTGAAGACGGCAATGATATCCCAGCCGATCCTGCAACATTTCGACCCGGATCGGCCACTCACCCTGGAGACAGACGCCTCAGACTATGCCATCGGGGCAGTCTGCTCACAACCCGACGACTCCAACGTACTGCACCCCCTTGCCTATTTTTCAAGAAAATTAAAAGAAGCGGAGCTCAATTACGACATCCACGATAAGGAGCTCCTGGCAATAGTGGAGGCATTGGACAAGTGGTCGACGTACTGCAAATCGACGAGACACAGTATCCGGATACTGTCAGACCATAAAAACCTAGAATATTGGCAAACAAAGAGGGACCTCAACCTCCGACAGGCCCGATGGGCGGAACAACTGGCTAACTATGACTTCACGATCACGTATCGTCCGGGGAAGTTGGCAGGAAAACCCGACATATTGTCCCGAGAGTCAGGAGACTCTCCCTGGGAAGGGGAGATGAAGCACCGGCAGAACCGAAGCCGAGTCCTCCTTCCCCAGGAAGTCTTTCATGTGAACGAGACACAATTGATAAAACTCACCCCGGACACCCCCCTCCTTACCAAAATTCGGGAAAAAACGAGGACCGATACGGAACTCCAGGAGGTAATCCGCAAACTTCGGGAAGGGATAGCCCGAGACAATAGGGTCCCCTTGGGGTTATGCGAGGAAAAGGATGGGTTACTCCTATACGAGGGATTGATATGGGTCCCTGACGACGACGACCTGAGGTTACAAATTTTACGACAGCATCACGACTCCCAGGCCGCGGGGCATCCGGGAAGGGCAAGGACCTTGGAGTTGGTCAGCCGGAATTTTTATTGGCCACAACAACGACAGTATGTGACTCGATATGTCGACTACTGTGATACCTGTAAACGTATCAAGCCCATTAAGCACGCCCCCTTCGGCCACTTACGACCGTTACAGATTCCAGAAAGACCATGGGAATCCATCTCCATGGATTTTATCACAGGTCTTCCGAAAGATGGGGGAATGAATGCGATATGGGTGATTGTGGACCGCTTGACGAAGATGGCGCACTTTGTAGCATGTAAGGACACTATGGGACCCAGGGAACTTGCGGACGGGTTTCTCACACATGTGGTACGGGCCCACGGACTCCCGAGCAGCATCATCTCGGATCGGGGGTCTCTATTCACCTCTCAGTTCTGGAAGAGGGTTATGGAGGCAATGGGAACCACGAGGAACCTGAGTACGGCGTTTCACCCAGAGTCCGACGGACAGACAGAGAGGGTCAATGCGATCCTCGAACAATACCTCAGGGCGTATTGTAACTATCAACAGGACAATTGGAACCAACTCCTTCCTATGGCGGAGTTCTGCTACAACAACTCCCGCTCAGGAACGACCAAGGTGTCCCCCTTCTTCGCGAATTACGGATATCATCCCCGTTTTACCCAGCCGCTGGGTGAAGTCGCGGAAGGAAACCCCGAGGTCTCCAGATATGTTGGCGCCCTCAACCGACTTCACGAGGATCTGAAGGCAGAGGTCCACTATGCCCAGACTGCTCATGCAGAACAGGCGAACCGGCATCGACACCCGGATCCGGTCCTTCGAGTGGGACATCGGGTCTGGCTGAAGAGGAAGAATGTGAAAACCACCCGACCCTCCAACAAGCTCGATTACAAGCTATTGGGGCCCTACACTATCTTGTCTAAGGTAGGGTCGCGAGCTTATAAACTGGACCTCCCCCCAAACGCAAGGATCCATCCAGTATTTCACATCTCCCTTCTAGAACCGTCTCAACCCACTTCGACCACCATCCCAGGCCATATTCAGCCCCCTCCGCTACCGATTGTCCTCGACGACGAGGAAGAGTGGGAAGTTGAGGAGATAGTGGATTCTCGACGCCACCGGGGTCAGATACAATATCGAGTTAAGTGGACGGGTTTCCACGACCCCGATACGACCTGGTACCCCGCCGACAATTTCCAAAACTCCCCCGACGCCATCACCCAATTCCACCGCAGGTACCCTAATAAACCTGCCCCACAGCTGTAATGGACGATAGAACGAACTCCGAGGACCCCCCGTCCTCTTTGGGCTGGTACCGAACCCCTACTCCCCCGGCAGAAAAGAAATCCCCCCACCCCACGATCCCGCACGCAGAACTACACTGGTCGTTCTGCAACAACGACTCCTGCTCCATTCACCTCCAATCGAAATTAAACAACAATCATTTCCCAGCGGTGGCGCAAGCAATTGCGGCACGCATAAAAAAATCATGTAGCTGCGGGCAGCTACATGACCCCGAGTTAGAATGGGTGATCCGACACCGAAGGATGGACCCGCAAAAGGCCTGCAAGGCATGGCAGAAAGGAAAGAGACTCTGCAATGTGTGTAAATTCCTGGTCAACAAAGACGGACACGACCAGAGATGCGGTATCAGAGGATGGAAACCCCCCACGGAAACCCCGGCAACGATACCACCCTGCAAGGACGAGCCCGGGACAGGAAAGGAACCTCCCGTCCCTACGGAAAATCAGGAAAACGAACCACCCCGTCCCCGCGAACTGGAATCGGAGGACTCCACCCTCCATACGATCCGACACCAACTCCCAGTGATTATGATGACGGGACCCTCGGACCACGAGAAGGTGGCGATCAACCTGTCTTTCTATCAGACAGCGGAGCCGGAACAGCATCTCCCCACCGTCGACTACCGACCAACCAACGACCTGACATCCGCCCCTTGTTCGGATCCCCCGGAGCCCCCCGCCTCAGGGCACCAACAAGATCAAATACCCCCGTTCTCCTCAGGGCACCAACAAGAACAAATAACGGCGCCCCCCTTAGGACACCAACAAGAGCAAATACCGCCTTATGTCCTCGAGGACATCACCCAGGACGTCGTACGTCGCCGACGTCGGGGAAGGCAGTATCGGGGACGGTCCCCCATCCGGAGGCCCGCGTTGAGGACTGCCTGCGGCCTCGCCGGAGTCTCGGCCTGGAGGGGGGGGCTTATGTCACAACGCTCCCGTGACATGCTCCTGGCCTCCGCCGTCACCACCGCAGGGCTATGGGTGATCGTCATCACCCTAGCAACCTGTTACGCTGTCATGAAGTGAAGGGATAGGGTTAGGGCAAGGGGCTGGGCCCCTTGCCGAGGATTTTCATATGTTCGGAGTTATTTCTTATTTGGATTTCTTTTAGGTATTACGGCGGCTAGGAAATTGTTGGAATCTTTTACTTCTCTGTTTCGGTATGTACTCTTTCTTTGCTATTTGGAATCACGGCGGTTAGCCGGTAGTTATCTCTTTTGGTATGTACTCTTTCCTTGTTATTATTATTTGGAATTATGGCGGTTAGTTATCTTGCTTTCTTATTTGGAATTACGGCGGTTGGCAAATGTTGGGGAATGTTGGTCATGTATGTAGTATCACGGCGGTTAGCATTGGAAGCATTCTCCGCAGGCGGAGAATGCTGAGTCACGAGTCATGAAGGAACAAGTATAAGAGGAGGAAATTTGTATGTAGTTTATTTCTTCACGCAATCAAGTTTCTATTTACCACAATCCTATCTACAAAAGTTCCCTTGTGATTTCCCACCTCTCCAAACTCACCTGTGATTTCCCAGCCCACAAACCCTTGCCCATTCCCAACTTACCAGCCTTACCTAACCCGCCGCCGCTCTCCTCGCCGCCGAAACCCCCGCGCTGCCTGTCGTCAGTAACCGTGGATACGGATTCTGATATTGCTCAAGCCAAAAGGCATAACCGAAAATTCATATAATCCATATCGGCATCGAAAGGCCGTTTTCCATTCATCTCCTTCTTTTATTCTGATGAGATGATATCCATTCTTGAGGTCCATTTTCGTAAATATTTTTGCTCCTCTAACTCTGTCTTGTAATTCTGACATGAGTGGGAGTGGGTACCGGTTGGCAATTGTAATTTTGTTGATGCCCCGGTAATCAACACATAACCGTAGACCTCTGCCATGAGGCTTTGGGACAAAGAGAATAGGAGCTGCTGCTGGTGACTTGGAAGGTCTGATTTTACCAGTACGCAGCATATCCTTTAACCATTCTCTAAGTGTCTCTAGCTCAACTTCGTTGAGAGCATAGACAGGTCCCCAAGGAGGCTTTTCGCCTTCAACTAGGTCAATCGCATGGTCGTAGGGTTTGTGATCAGGAAGCCTATCTGCAGCTTCCTTTGTCATAATGTTGATCCAGCCGCGGAATTTCTCTGGGACTTGCTGAAGGGCCTCAGATAATTCCTCTTTGGTGGATACAGATGAGATGTGGCCTAAGACCAAGGCTTCTGGATGGTCGAGGACATGTTTATCGACCTTGAGTGAGAAGGCACTGGCTTGTGCCTTTGTACATTTTTCTTTGCAACGTGAGGATGTAAAGGAGATTTTGTCTTGATCTCCCCAGAGGTTGCAGGGCTGATGTAGTGCTATCCACCAATAAGGCAGGATAGCATCGCAGTCACTATCTAGTGGAGCGACTTCGAAAGATTCTGCAGCAAAGTGTTTCTTATGCTGCAATATCAAGGGAACCGTAAAGACTTCACCTGCTCCAGCAACTATCTCATTGTTAAAGTTGCGGATTTGTAAAGGGGTGTCTCTCTTGACGGTTGGGATTTTGTATTTTTGGACAAAGGCTTTGTCCAGGAGGGCAGCAGTAGATCCTGTATCAAGAAGGACTCTAACTGTGCGTTGTTGATTCTTGGACCAGTTGAGAACCATGTTGATAATTGGTCTCCGTCCATGGTGAGGAGGTGTGGGAGCTGATTCCTGGGTAACTGGAATAGCTGCTCCATTGTCTTTTCGTCGACTCTTAGTCCTGGTCGACAGGAGGCTGTCCATTGATTTCCTTTTTATTCCTGCGCATTTCCCTATTACTGCGTCTTCATATCCATCCTCCTCGGGTGACGCTTCCCTAGAGGACTCTAAAAATCCGAATCAATGACTTCCTCATCCTCCATTTCCCAAATCCTTGGTTGCGCATCAGACATATGAGTGTCTTCCTCATCTTGCCTTACTGCAGCAGTCTTCGCCTTCTTGGCTTCCTTGGGCTTTTCTTGCTCATGTCCTTCTTCATGATCTTCATCATCCCGCTTCCTCTTTCCTGAAGAAGCTACCTTTCCATCCTTTGCCAGGTCAGTTCCCCCAACTGTCTTCTTTGCATAGCAGTCGTACATTCTATGACCAGCACGACCACATCGCCAACATTCAGCCTTATCTTTCTTGTGTTTGTCGATTTCGGCTTGGGGTACTCCTTGCAAAGCCTCCCTTCCTGAGGCATAAACCGCCGGTTTATCTGACTTCCTGTCCTTTTTCCCAGCAAATTCCTTCTTAGATCCCTTATCCTTAACCTTTCGGTCCTTCTGCTGCACCTCACGTGGGCGAGCAGCTTCCCTTTCTTTCCCTTTATCCTTGCGTTCCCCACGCACTTCTAAGGTCTTTTTCTTCGTATACCCCAATTCTTCATTCAAGCCTTCCACAACATGTGCAGCTTCTTTGACTGCATGAATCAGGGCAACATCATCATTGGGAACCTCTCCACACCGTTGGTAAACCATCTTCTTGATAGCTGGTGTCATAGCCTCCCATATCACATTCCTAAACATAGGGCCCAGTGCTCCAACACGCACATTCAGATCCTCCAACTTAGTGATATAATCATCGATATCACCATCGTACTGTAGTTCTGTGATGCGTTTAACGTCCTTCTGAGCCTCCCTCTTATCCTCGAACCTTGTCTCAAATGCACTGGAAAATGCAGCCCAAGTATCCTTCAATTTCTGTTTCTGAATAGACTTCCTGCGCTCCTGGTGCCATGCTAAAGCCTTGTGGGTGAATAGACTACCAACCCACTTAACCTGCGCATCTTCATCAGGCCAGGATGTGGCATAGGTTTCCACGTAATCCTGTACTGACATCCACCAGGCTCTAAGCAGAGTCTTGTCCTTTCCTGAGAAAAATTGAGGTGCCTTGAGTTCTGGCATCTTGGGTCTCTTTGGTGCATCTCTGGGTCCTTGGATCTTGTCGATAATGGAAGTGAGGAATCTTGTTGCATCCTCCTCAGCTTCTCTTTCTTCTCTAGTCTTTTGGCGAGGGGGCCTTTCTGGCTGTCTGGGTCTTCCCTGACCATCATCGGAGGGCTCAGGAGGGGGAATGGTAACCCTTCTTCTTGGAGGGCCATTGCCTCGTCCTCCATTTCCTCCTGCTGCTGGAGGGGGTGTGTCGTTTCTAGAGGGTGGTAGATTTGTGTCTACTGCCACCTGAAAAATGCTTGGGGAGACAGTTCTGCGTTGGGGTTCGTCCTGTACCGCATCCGCAAGTGACTGTGCATCGATAGGTATGTTGTTGGCTGTCATGTCCATGACCCTTTGAATGACCTTATCGATAATCTCCTTCTTTTCTTTTCCCTTTCTGTCTCATACTCCAAAAGCCTTCGTTGCTGTTCTTGCTCATTGTGGGCTAAAAGACGGATTTGCTCGTCCCTTTGTTGGTCAGCCTGGTTCTTTGTGGCTGCCCAGCCTTCAACACCGAAGTTCCATCCTTGTTGATGGTTTGAGAATCCTTGGAGGTAATCATTGATGATCTGTACACCAATGTTGAGTTGTTGAACAGCCTGGTGGTTGGCTGTTTGCTTTTCTTGAGCGTCCGTGGCTAGTTCACCGAGGGCGTTCCAAACCTGAGAACTGAATTCATTGCTTGACTGGATGAGTCTAACAATGGCTGTTTGGTTGAGTTCTCTGTCGATGTCGCCTTGTCGAATAACAACATCGTAGGCATTTTGCATAATGCCTGACATTTCTTGGTACAGATTCTTGACGTTTTGCATATCGGTCTGTACAGAGACTCCTTCTTTCTTCAGGGCTTCAATCAATGCCTGCACATCTTGTTCAGTTGTCTCCATCCTGTCCACCATCTTGACGAACCATTCTGGAAGCTGGTCCCTGCTGACAGTGGTTCCCTGGCGAACTACAGCTTTACCAGCTGCAGAGAGTTGGTCCCATGATTGAGGGCGATGGACTTCCACCATATCTCCCATGGAAACATCGTCATCGTGACGGGCTGCCGGGGATGCAGTGATTCTGCGGTAGGAGGACATTGCTGAGTAGTAGGTGCTTTGTGAAATTGATCTTGCTTGCCCTAGAAGAGGGTCTTTTCGTTATCGTATCGATTAATAAACTTGGTAGCTTGTAGCCTTAAGTTTATAGTGTGAACCTGGGCACAGCTTCGACTATGCAGAGGCTTATCCGATTGTATCTCTAGTGCTTTCGTTCTCAGTGTTGACAGACACTTCGTTTCCAAGAACTGACAGACACTTCGTTCCCAAGAACTAATAGAGCTTATCCAAAGATAAAGCTAGGAAGAGAATTAATCGATCACAGGCGGAATAAACTTAAGGGTTGTCTTCGGAGGTATTCGTTGGTGATAATAGGTATCGTCGCGTAGAGGATCAAATGGTTGATGATGGAGGAGAGAGAGGGAAGACAAAGGCTCTTTTATAGACTTTCGTCTACAAGTTCGCCCAGACTTCCTAGGGAACCAATTTCCAAACTGAGCCTAGGAGATAAGACAAGAGTCATTTCTGAGACGCATCTGCTGATAGATTGCATCATACGAAGTGCGTAATCATATTGATTACTTGCTTGCATGATGCTTGCTATCGTCAGACTAATCCTTGACATTCCTCTCTGTACTACCACACCTTCCAATCAGGTGTCAGGGTTATGAGTCATATGGGAGGGCAACTCCGCTTGACTGCATAATGCATGAACTCCTCTGACAAATAACATGTGAGTCATTTATCTTGTGAGTCGTGCTATCATAGATCTCCCTAGAGAATCTCGATTGCGAATGGAGGAATCTGACATCATAAGGCATCCATGCCTTACCGGAGTGGATTACTCCGACACATTCCTGTGTGATGTCATTATGGCTCCACCTGCGCGCACTTGCGCGCAGCCACACCCTGGTGTGGATGCAAACGCCGAGCTGTTCCTTGGTTGGTAGTCAAAAGCCTAAGGGCGCGTCATATCGGTTCCACCAAACAGTTTCCTTGAGAGGGTTGCACGCTTATGGACGTCGTCTCATGCCTTAGCAATCTTGACCCTTGTCCATAGCCCCACTCCTGTTTGCCGACTAGACTCTGCCTTGTCTTCCTGGCTGACCATTCACCCAACTAAGTAACACCGGATGATTTCGTCGCACCGCTCTGCACATCCTTGGAACTCTCTTCCGATGCAGACCCCTTTGTAGCCGTGAACTTCCGAACATTCCTCAAGTATAAGGAGGTGTCCTTTCGTCTTGGTCTTCGTTCTCCATCAGCGTCGTTCGTAGTTGCTCAAGGGTAAGTCGACACCCATGAGGTAAGTGTTCCCCAATCTCTTCTCTTCTGAATCCTCCCAAACTGACATTGAATAATAGTTGCGACGCCTCGGGCCGGGATCCTCGTGAGGTCCTATTGGAAAGTCACGAATCACGTGACGTGGCTTTGTCGGAGCTCCTCTGGGGGTTCCGGCCCGGGATACTAATCTGACTATTCATTCTCTGTTGAGTTTGCCATATTCTCCATTGCGTTATATATGATACCAATTCTATCCTCACACATTTTAGGGTGTGACAGTATTGAAAGCCTCAATACCCAGGTTCACACTTATATGGGAACCCCCAAAGTCCTTGAAGGAAGTACAAGGCTTTCTTGGATTCGCTAACTTCTATCGGAGATTCATTAAGGACTTCTCAAGAATATGTCGTCCTCTTACAGAATCTACGAAAGGCGATCCGAAGAAATGGGAATGGACTGTTGCTATGGAATTAGCATTTGACGAACTGAAGAATCGATTTACAACAGCACCAATCTTGCGTCATTTTGATCCAAGAAAGGTTTGTATAGTTGAGACTGATGCTTCGGATTTTGCTTTAGGCGCAGTTCTGTCCCAGAAAGGGGATGATGGAAAGTTGCATCCAATTGCGTTCCATTCAAGGAAATTCACTCCTGCTGAGATAAATTATGAGATTCACGACAAGGAGCTATTAGCTATTGTGGACTCATTCAAAGTATGGAGAAGATATCTTGAAGGAGCAATGTTTACTGTGGAAGTTTACAGCGACCACCAAAACCTGGAGTACTTCACTACAACAAAAGTACTCAATCGACGTCAAGCTAGATGGGCTCAAGAGCTTGCTGGCGTTGACTTCAAAATTTGTTACAGACCTGGGGTAAAGAATGGGAAACCTGATGCTTTATCTAGGCGTCCGGAGTTCCGCCCTGAAAAGGGCGGAGGTGAAGATCAGCCGATTACGACGATCCTGCATCAAAGTCATTTTGCATCGATTTCGTCAATCAGCACTGCTGGAGAAGGAACATCTTGTATCATTTCTTCAGCACGTCTTTCCTGTATTCCCTTGGTTAAATGGTCTGCAGAATTTTTGAAGATGGTCAAGGAAGCTGGAAAATTGGATCAGATTTACGTGGAGGCAACAAAGAAAATCAAAGAACCACTGACGATAGAAGATGGCATTCTCTATCGAAAAGAAAAACTATGGGTACCAAAGGACTTGGTAAATACAGTTCTTGAATCCGAACATGACTCTAAAATTGCAGGTCACTTCGGACAAGATAAAACTATTGAACTAATTCGAAGGAACTTCTGGTGGCCGAACATGGAAGAAGGAATAATAAACTATGTTAAGAGTTGTATGGAATGTCAACAAGACAAAAAGGCACGGCACCTGAAGTATGGATTACTTCAACCTTTGGAATTACCTTATGCCCCATGGCAATCAATCGCCATGGACTTTATTACGGACCTACCGGAATCAAATGGATGTGATCAACTCTGGGTAGTAGTTGATCGATTTTCGAAAATGGCCCACTTCATACCATTGCAAAAAGACGGCAAGACAACTGCAGACCTTGTCAGAATCTTTGCTAAGGAAATTTGGAAATTACATGGGCTGCCTACAGACATCATTTCGGATAGGGACTCCAGGTTCACGAGTACGACCTGGAAAGCATTTCTTGGGACACTAGCCATCAAGCCTAGAATGTCCACAGCGTTCCACCCTCAAACCGACGGACAGACGGAACGACTCAACCAGACAATCGAAGCTTACCTCCGCTCTTTTGTCAATCATGAGATGGACGATTGGGTTGACTTGTTGCCAATGGCAGAGTTTGCCTACAATAACTCAGTAACCACCGCTACAGGACTCTCACCTTTCTATGCGAATTACGGTTACAACCCCATTGCCAGCAACCCCACTGCAACTGCTGTGCGAAATCCAGCCAGCAAAGCATACGCCCACTGGATGCATACTGTGCACGAAGGAGCAAAGATATCCTTACAGAAAGCACAAGAAAGAATGAAAAAGTATGCAGACCTACAACGAAAGGAGGCACCTACTTACCAAGTTGGAGACCTGGTTATGCTCGATGGACAACACATAAAAACAAGACGCCCATCACATAAATTGGATCACAAACTTCATGGTCCATTTCAAATCGAAAAAGTCATATCCCCTACAGCATTACGTCTCACATTACCACGAAAATGGAAGATTCATAATGTCTTTCATATTTCCCTACTTGAGCCTTTCCACACCGGTACAAGAGCTCCACCAGACCCAAATGAAATTTTTAGGGAAGCAGACGATGTGGAGGGAAGCGAGGAGTACGACATTGATGAAATCATGAGCAGTTATAAATCAGGAAACAGAGTACTTTACCTCGTTAAATGGCTTGGGTGGCCCAACAAGAAAGATTGGACGGCGGAACCCTTCGACAACTTTTCAGTAGGAGGTCAGGAAAAGCTAAGAGAATTCCATCTCAAGCATCCTGATGCTCCGAGGGACTACCGACTCAAGGATTAAGGCTTAATGTGTCTCCCACGAGGTTTTCATTAGGTCGAGCTGGTAGTAGGATGTAGGGGCTGGAGGACTACATCTATAATTGATCACTTAATCACTTGGCTGCGGCGAGGTGCGATCACAGAATGATGAACTACGAGCTTCGGGACGAAGCTTGAACAGGGGGGAGGTGGTGTCACACCCTATAATGTGTGAGAATAGAATAGGTATCATATATAACGCTATGGAGAATATGGCAAACTCGACAGGAGAATGAATAATTAGGTTAGTGTCCGGGGCCGGAACCCCCAGAGGAGCTCCGGCTAGCCACGTCATGTGATTCGTGACTTTCCGATAGGACCTCACGAGGATCCCGGCCCGAGGCGTCGGAACTATTATTCACTGTCAGTTTGGGAGGATTCAGGACGGAGAAGGGGAAAGGAACACTTACCTCAAGGGTGTCGACTTACCCTTGAGACAACTACAAACGATGCTGATGGAGAAAGAAGAAGACGACGAAAGGTCACCCCCTTATACCTGAGGAGAGTTCGGCAATACACGGCTACGATAGGGGCTGCATAGGAACAAAGGATTCCAGGAAGATGCAGATGCGGCGCAGGAGTTTCATACGGTGTTACTAGTTGGGTGAACAGCGGGGCGAGAGATAAGGCAGAGTCTAGTCAGCGAACAGGAGTGGACTGCAGGACAAGGGTCAACAGTGCATCAGCATGAGACGACGTCCAGCAGGGAACCCCACTCAGGGAACCTGTTTGATGAAACTGATATGACGCGTCCTTGGGCCTAGAACTGCCAACTTGGAAACAATACGGCGGTTGCATCCACACCAAGGTGTGGCTGCGCGCAAGTGCGCGCAGGAGGGACACATATGACATCACACAGGAATGTGACAGGGCAGTGCGCTCCGGTAGGGCATGGTATGCCTTATGATGTCAGCGACCTCTACTTGCAATCGAGATTCTCTAGGGAGATCTATGATGGCGCGACTCATACGATAAATGACTCATGCGTCATTATCACAAGAGTTCATGCATGATGCAGTCAGACGGAGTTGCCCTCCCGTGTGACTGATAACCCCAGCACCTCATTGGAAGGTGTGGTAGTACGGTGAGCTATTTCAAGGATTAATCTGACCAGGGCGAGCATTAAGCAAGTGAGCAATTAATTTAATTGCGTGCTTAGCATGATGCAAGCCTCAGCAGATGCGTCACAGCTTTGACCCATGTCTTATCGCCTAAGCTCAGTTTGGCAGTTGGTTCCCCAAGGAAGGCTGGGCGAACTTGTAGACGAAAGTCTATAAAAGACCCTATGTCTTCCCTCTGTCTCCTCCATCATCAACCATTGATCCTATACGCGACGATACCACATCTACACCAGCAATTACCTCCAAAGACGACCCTTAAGTTTATTCGGCCTGTGATCGGTTAATTCTCTTCCTAGCTTATCTTTGGAATGAGTTCTTTTACTTCTTGAGAACGAAGCGTCTGTCTACACCAGGACAGTCTACTTGAGATACAACCGGAAAAGCCTCCGCATAGTTAAGACTGTGCCCAGGTTCACAAGGATTGTCTTCAACTCCGAAAAATGCGGAAAGAACTGCCTTCCTACCTCGCCCCATGCCACGACCGTGTCGGAACGGGGGGCAGAAAAAGAATATAATCGACGGATACATCAGGAAGCGGAGCACGCCTATGGTATGGAAGGGCCGGAAGAGATGCTCCAGACGGATGAGGAAGATGAGCTTCGCATCCAAGAGATCTGGGGAGAAAGTATAGAAGAGGATGAAGAAGGAGAAGAAGTGGAAGAGTCGGAGGACGAGGATATGGAAAGTGTACAGGGATCTAGGCGCGCGGAATCCACCGAGGTCGATCCCGACTCGCCTCAGTGCGCATCGCGGCAACCCCCGCAAGCGCCAGCCAACCAGAAGGAACCGGGGAACTGGGAACCCGCTCCCGCCAAATCAATCGCTACTGCGCCAGCCAACCAGAAAGAACCGGGGAACTGGGAAACCGCTCCCGCCAAATCAATTGCCACTTCCGGGGAATTGGAACTCGCGAGTACCATAATCCGAGCGGGGAAGAACAAACATGATTCCCTGGAAGGAATAATACCACCAGAATATGCAGATTACCTCTCCGTATTCAGGGAAAAAGAGGCGGTAGGGTTGCCTCCGCACCGACATCATGACCACCGGATCCCCTTGATGGAAGGAAAAATTCCGACGTTCGAACCCCTGCGACCCCTCGATGAGGAACGCCTGCGAGTATTGAGGGATTACTTGGAAGAGAATGAAAGAAGGGGTTGGGTCCGACGGTCGACGTCTCAAGCAGGAGCCCCAATCCATTTCGTTAAGAAAATGGATGGTACCTTACGGTTATGCGTCGACTACCGACGACTCAACGAAATTACAATCAAAGACCGCACCCCACTCCCGCTGATAGGGGAAGCGTTGGATAGACTTTCCAACGCCAAGATCTATACCAAGTTGGATGTGCGAGATGCATACCATTACCTCCGAATAGCCACAGGAGATGAATGGAAAACTGTGTTCCGTACCAAGTACGGTCTATACGAGTATTTGGTGATGCCGTTTGGCTTGACAACTGCTCCAGCTTCGTTTCAACGATGGATGAACGAAGTCTTAAGTGATTACCTCGACATCTTTTGCATCGCCTATCTCGACGACATATTGATTTACTCGGATAATATGGCGGAGCATCGGAGACACGTCCGCATGGTCCTGGAGAGGTTAAGGGACGTAGGACTGACCCTGAAACCCTCGAAATGTGAATTCCACACAAAAAAGACGGAATACCTGGGATACATCATCTCCCCCACAGGGTTGCAGATGGACCCCGAGAAAATCAGGGCGGTTAAGGAATGGAAGGAACCGGTAAATGTGAAGGGAGTCCAAAGTTTCCTGGGGTTCCCCAATTTCTACCGTCGATTCATCCGGGATTTCAGCAAGATCACCACGCCATTGACACGATTGACGAAAAAACAGGTACCCTGGGAATGGAACGACGAGACACAACGGGCCTTTGAGCAACTCAAAACGGCAATGATATCCCAACCGATCCTGCAACATTTCGACCCGGATCGGCCACTCACCCTGGAAACAGACGCCTCAGACTATGCCATCGGGGCAGTCTGCTCACAACCCGACGACTCCAACGTACTGCACCCCCTTGCCTATTTTTCAGAAAAATTAAAAGAAGCGGAGCTCAATTATGACATCCACGATAAGGAGCTCCTGGCAATAGTGGAAGCATTAGACAAATGGTCGACATACTGCAAATCGACAAAACACAGTATCCGGATACTGTCAGACCATACAAACCTGGAGTATTGGCAAACGAAGAGGGACCTCAACCTCCGGCAAGCCCGATGGGCGGAACAACTGGCTAACTATGACTTCACGATCACGTATCCTCCGGGGAAGTTGGCAGGAAAACCCGACATATTGTCCCGAGAGTCAGGAGACTCTCCCTGGGAAGGGGAGATGAAGCACCGGCAGAATCGAAGCCGAGTCCTCCTCTCCCAGGAAGTCTTTCATGTGAACGGGACACAATTGATAAGACTCACCCCGGACACCCCCCTCATTACCAAAATTCGGAAAAAGACGGAAACCAATACAGAACTTCAGGAGGTAATCCGCAAACTTCGGGAAGGGATAACCCGAGACAATAGGGTCCCCTTGGGGTTATGCGAGGGAAAGGATGGGTTACTCCTATACGAGGGATTGATATGGGTCCCTGATGACGACGACCTGAGGTTACAAATTTTACGACAACATCACGACTCCCAAGCCGCGGGGCATCCGGGGAGGGCAAGGACCTTGGAGTTGGTCAGCCGAAATTTTTATTGGCCACAACAACGACAGTATGTGACTCGATATGTCGACTACTGTGATACCTGTAAACGTATCAAGCCCATTAAGCACGCCCCCTTCGGCCTCTTACGACCGTTACAGATTCCAGAAAGACCATGGGAATCCATCTCCATGGATGTTATCACAGGTCTTCCGGAAGATGGGGGAATGAATACGATATCGGTGATTGTGGACCGCTTGACGAAGATGGCGCACTTCGTAGCATGTAAAGACACTATGGGACCCAGGGCACTTGCGGACGGCTTTCTCACACATGTGGTACGGGCCCACGGACTCCCCAGCAGCATCATCTCGGATCGGGGGTCCCTATTCACCTCTCAGTTCTGGAAGAGGGTTATGGAGGCAATGGGGACCTCGAGGAACCTGAGTACGGCGTTTCACCCAGAGTCCGACGGACAGACAGAGAGGGTCAATGCGATCCTCGAACAATACCTCAGGGCGTATTGTAACTATCAACAGAACAATTGGAACCAACTCCTTCCTATGGCGGAGTTCTGCTACAACAACTCCCGCTCAGGGACGACCAAGGTGTCCCCCGTGTTCGCAAATTACGGATATCATCCCCGTTTTACCCAACCGCTGGGTGAAGTCGCGGAAGGAAACCCCGAGGTCTCCAAATATGTTGGCGCCCTCAACCGACTTCACGAGGATCTGAGGGCAGAGGTGAACTATGCCCAGACTGCTCATGCAGAACAGGTGAACCGGCATCGACACCCGGATCTGGTCCTTCGAGTGGGAGATCGGGTCTGGCTGAAGAGGAAGAATGTGAAGACCACCCGACCCTCCAACAAGCTCGAGTACAAGCTATTGGGCCCCTACACTATCTTGTCTAAGGTAGGGTCGCGAGCTTATAAGCTGGACCTCCCCCCAAACGCAAAGATCCATCCAGTATTTCACATCTCCCTTCTAGAACCGTCTCAACCTACTTCGACCACCATCCCAGGCCAGATTCAGCCCCCTCCGCTACTGATTATCCCCGACGACGAGGAAGAGTGGGAAGTTCAAGAGATAGTGGATTCTCGACGCCACCGGGGACAGATCCAATATCGAGTCAAGTGGACTGGTTTCCACGACCCCGATACGACCTTCTACCCCGCCGACAATTTCCAAAACTCCCCCGACGCCATCACCCAATTCCACCGCAAGTACCCTAATAAACCTGCCCCACAGCTGTAATGGACGATAGAACGAACTCCGAGGACCCCCCGTCCTCTTTGGGCTCGTACCGAACCCCTACTCCCCCGGCAGAGAAGAAATTCCCCCCCCCCCACGATCCCGCACGCAGAACTACACTGGTCGTTCTGCAACAACGACTCCTGCTCCATTCACCTCCAATCGAAACTAAACAACAATCATTTCCCAGCGGTGGCGCAAGCAATTGCGGCACGCATAAAAAAATCATGTAGTTGCGGGCAGCTACATGACCCCGAGTTAGAATGGGTGATCCGACACCGAAGGATGGACCCGCAAAAAGCCTGCAAGGCATGGCAGAAAGGAAAGAGACTCTGCAACGTGTGCAAATTCCTGGTCAACAAAGACGGACACGACCAGAGATGCGGCTGTCACGGCACACGGCTGACGAGCCGTTGTGTTGTTGCGTCATCATTATGTTGTCGTTGTTGTTGTCGACATCGTGCCGTTGTCTTGCCGTGTTGTGTTGTGTTGTCGTTGTGTTGTTGTGTGTGCCGTGCCGTTGTGATTGATAGACTGATTGATGATGTGTCACACCCTAAAATGTGTGAGGATAGAATTGGTATCATATATAACGCAATGGAGAATATGGCAAACTCGACAGAGAATGAATAGTCAGATTAGTATCCCGGGCCGGAACCCCCAGAGGAGCTCCGACAAGCCACGTCACGTGATTCGTGACTTTCCGATAGGACCTCACGAGGATCCCGGCCCGAGGCGTCGCAACTATTATTCAATGTCAGTTTGGGAGGATTCAGAAGAGAAGAGATTGGGGAACACTTACCTCATGGGTGTCGACTTACCCTTGAGCAACTACGAACGACGCTGATGGAGAACGAAGACGAAGACGAAAGGACACCTCCTTATACTTGAGGAGCGTTCGGAAGTTCACGGCTACAAAGGGGTCTGCATCGGAAGAGAGTTCCAAGGATGTGCAGAGCGGTGCGAAGACATCATCCAGTGTTACTTAGTTGGGTGAATGGTCAGCCAGGAAGATAAGGCAGAGTCTAGTCGGCAAACAGGAGTGGGGCTATGGACAAGGGTCAAGATTGCTAAGGCATGAGACGACGTCCATAAGCATGCAACCCTCTCAAGGAAACTGTTTGGTGGAACCGATATGACGCGCCCTTAGGCTATTGACTACCAACCAAGGAACAGCTCGGCGTTTGCATCCACACCAGGGTGTGGCTGCGCGCAAGTGCGCGCAGGTGGAGCCATAATGACATCACACAGGAATGTGTCGGAGTGATCCACTCCGGTAGGGCATGGATGCCTTATGATGTCAGATTCCTCCATTCGCAATCGAGATTCTCTAGGGAGATCTATGATAGCACGACTCACAAGATAAATGACTCACATGTTATTTGTCAGAGGAGTTCATGCATTATGCAGTCAAGCGGAGTTGCCCTCCCATATGACTCATAACCCTGACACCTGATTGGAAGGTGTGGTAGTACAAAGAGGAATGTCAAGGATTAGTCTCACGATAGCAAGCATCATGCAAGCAAGTAATCAATATGATTAAGCACTTCGTATGATGCAATCTATCAGCAGATGCGTCTCAGAAATGACTCTTGTCTTATCTCCTAGGCTCAGTTTGGAAATTGGTCCCCTAGGAAGTCTGGGCGAACTTGTAGACGAAAGTCTATAAAAGAGCCTTTGTCTTCCCTCTCTCTCCTCCATCATCAACCATTTGATCCTCTACGCGACGATACCCATTATCACCAACGAATACCTCCGAAGACAACCCTTAAGTTTATTCCGCCTGTGATCGATTAACTCTCTTCCTAGCTTTATCTTTGGATAAGCTCTATTAGTTCTTGGGAACGAAGTGTCTGTCTGTTCTTGGGAACGAAGTGTCTGTCAACACTGAGAACGAAGCACTAGAGATACAATCGGATAAGCCTCTGCATAGTCGAAACTGTGCCCAGGTTCACACTATAAACTTAAGGCTACAAGCTACCAAGTTTATTAATCGATACGATAACGAAAAGACCCTCTTCTAGGGCAAGCAAGATCAATTTCACAAAGCACCTACTACTCAGCAATGTCCTCCTACCGCAGAATCACTGCATCCCCGGCAGCCCGTCACGATGACGATGTTTCCATGGGAGATATGGTGGAAGTCCATCGCCCTCAATCATGGGACCAACTCTCTGCAGCTGGTAAAGCTGTAGTTCGCCAGGGAACCACTGTCAGCCGGGACCAGCTTCCAGAGTGGTTCGTCAAGATGGTGGACAGGATGGAGACAACTGAACAAGATGTGCAGGCATTGATTGAAGCCCTGAAGAAAGAAGGAGTCTCTGTACAGACCGATATGCAAAACGTCAGGAATCTGTACCAAGAAATGTCAGGCATTATGCAAAATGCCTACGATGTTGTTATTCGACAAGGCGACATCGACAGAGAACTCAACCAAACAGCCATTGTTGGACTCATCCAGTCAAGCAATGAATTCAGTTCTCAGGTTTGGAACGCCCTTGGTGAACTAGCCACGGACGCTCAAGAAAAGCAAACAGCCAACCACCAGGCTGTTCAACAACTCAACATTGGTGTACAGATCATCAATGATTACCTCCAAGGATTCTCCAACCATCAACAAGGATGGAACTTCGGTGTTGAAGGCTGGGCAGCCACAAAGAACCAGGCTGACCAACAAAGGGACGAGCAAATCAGTCTTTTAGCCCACAATGAGCAAGAACAGCAACGAAGGCTTTTGGAGTACGAGACAGAGAGGGAAAATGAGAAGAAGGAGATTATCGATAAGGTCATTCAAAGGGTCATGGACATGACAGCCAATAATCAACCTATCGATGCACAGTCACTTGCGGATGCGGTACAGGACGAACCCCAACGCAGAACTGTCTCCCCGAGCATATTTCAGGTGGCAGTAGACACAAATCTACCACCCTCTAGAAACGACACACCCCCTCCAGCAGCAGCAGGAAATGGAGGACGAGGCAATGGCCCTCCAAGAAGAAGGGTTACCATTCCCCCTCCTGAGCCCTCCGATGATGGTCAAGGAAGACCCGGACAGCCAGAAAGGCCCCCTCGCCAAAAGACTAGAGAAGAAAGAGAAGCTGAGGAGGATGCAACAAGATTCCTCACTTCTATTATCGACAAGATCCAAGGACCCAGAGATGCACCAAAGAGGCCCAAGATGCCAGAACTCAAGGCACCTCAATTTTTCTCAGGAAAAGACAAGACTCTGCTTAGGGCCTGGTGGATGTCAGTACAGGATTACGTGGAAACATATGCCACATCCTGGCCTGATGAAGATGCGCAGGTTAAGTGGGTTGGTAGTCTATTCACCCACAAGGCTTTAGCATGGCACCAGGAGCGCAGGAAGTCTATTCAGAAACAGAAATTGAAGGATACTTGGGCTGCATTTTCCAGTGCATTTGAGACAAGGTTCGAGGATAAGAGGGAGGCTCAGAAGGACGTCAAACGGATTACAGAACTACAATACGATGGTGATATCGATGATTATATCACTAAGTTGGAGGATCTGAATATGCGTGTTGGAGCACTGGGCCCTATGTTTAGGAATGTGATATGGGAGGCTATGACACCAGCTATCAAGAAGATGGTTTACCAACGGTGTGGAGAGGTTCCCAATGATGATGTTGCCCTGATTCATGCAGTCAAAGAAGCTGCACATGGTGTGGAAGGCTTGAATGAAGAATTGGGGTATACAAAGAAAAAGACCTTAGAAGTGCGTGGGGAACGCAAGGATAAAGGGAAAGAAAGGGAAGCTGCTCGCCCACGTGAGGTGCAGCAGAAGGACCGAAAGGTTGAGGATAAGGGATCTAAGAAGGAATTTGCTGGGAAAAAGGACAGGAAGTCAGATAAACCGGCGGTTTATGCCTCAGGAAGGGAGGCTTTGCAAGGAGTACCCCAGGCCGAAATCGACAAACACAAGAAGGATAAGGCTGAATGTTGGCGATGTGGTCGTGCTGGTCATAGAATGTACGACTGCTATGCAAAGAAGACAGTTGGGGGAACTGACCTGGGAAAGGATGGAAAGGTAGCTTCTTCAGGAAAGAGGAAGCGGGATGATGAAGATAATGATGAAGGGCAGGAACAGGAAAAGCCCAAGGAAGCCAAGAAGGCGAAGACTGCTGCAGTAAGGCAAGATGAGGAAGACACTCATATGTCTGATGCGCAACCAAGGATTTGGGAGATGGAGGATGAGGAAGTCATTGATTCGGATTTTTAGAGTCCTCTAGGGAAGCGTCACCCGAGGAGGATGGATATGAAGACGCAGTAATAGGGAAATGCGCAGGAATAAAAAGGAAATCAATGGACAGCCTTCTGTCGACCAGGACTAAGAGTCGACGAAAAGACAATGGAGCAGCTATTCCAGTTACCCAGGAATCAGCTCCCACTCCTCCTCACCATGGACCGAGACCAATTATCAACATGGTTCTCAACTGGTCCAAGAATCAACAACGCACAGTTAGAGTCCTTCTTGATACAGGATCTACTGCTGCCCTCCTGGACAAAGCCTTTGTCCAGAAATACAAAATCCCAACCGTTAAAAGAGACACCCCTTTACAAATCCGCAACTTTAACAATGAAATAGTTGCTGGAGCAGGTGAAGTCTTCACGGTTCCCTTTATATTGCAGCATAAGAAACACTTTGCTGCAGAATCTTTCGAAGTCGCTCCACTAGATAGTGACTGCGATGCTATCCTGCCTTATTGGTGGATGGCACTACATCAGCCCTGCAACCTTTGGGGAGATCAAGACAAAATCTCCTTTACATCCTCACGTTGCAAAGAAAAATGTACAAAGGCACAAGCCAGTGCCTTCTCACTCAAAGTCGATAAACATGTCCTCGACCATCCAGAAGCCTTAGTCTTAGGCCACATCTCATCTGTATCCACCAAAGAGGAATTATCTGAGGCCCTTCAGCAAGTCCCTGAGAAATTCCGCGGCTGGATCAACATTATGACAATGGAAGCTGCAGATAGGCTTCCCGATCACAAAACCTACGACCATGCGATTGACCTAGTTGAAGGCGAAAAGCCTCCTTGGGGACCTGTCTATGCTCTCAACGAAGTTGAGCTAGAGACACTAAGAGAATGGTTGAAGGATATGCTGCGCACTGGTAAAATCAGACCTTCCAAGTCATCAGCAGCAGCTCCTATTCTCTTTGTCCCAAAGCCTCATGGCAGAGGTCTACGGTTATGTGTTGATTACCGGGGCATCAACAAAATTACAATTGCCAACCGGTACCCACTCCCACTCATGTCAGAATTACAAGACAGAGTTAGAGGAGCAAAAGTATTTACGAAAATGGACCTCAAGAATGGATATCATCTCATCAGAATAAAAGAAGGAGATGAATGGAAAACGGCCTTTCGATGCCGATATGGATTATATGAATTTTCGGTTATGCCTTTTGGCTTGAGCAATGCCCCAGCCACATTCCAAGATATGATGAATCATATCTTTAGAGACATGTTGGATCAGGGAGTAATTGCGTATATTGATGATGCTCTCATATATGCTGAGACAGAGGAAGAACACGACAAATTGGTTAAGGAAGTGTTAAAAAGATTGGAAGAAAATGGGCTGGTTATCTCTCCGGAGAAATGTGTTTGGGGACAAAACAGAGTGGAATTTCTGGGTTATATTATCAGCGAAAATGGCATTGAAATGGCAAAGGACAAGGTACAAACAGTCCTGGTATGGGAACCCCCAAAATCCTTGAAAGAAACACAGGGCTTTCTTGGATTCGCAAACTTCTATCGCAGATTCATCAAGGACTTCTCCAAAATATGTCGACCTCTTACAGAATCAACAAAAGGCGATGCGAAGAAATGGGAGTGGACTGTTGCTATGGAACTAGCATTTGATGAGCTCAAAAGTCGTTTCACTACTGCACCAATCTTAAGTCATTTTGACCCAAGACAGGTTTGCATTGTTGAAACAGATGCTTCAGATTTTGCTTTAGGCGCAGTTCTATCCCAGAAGGGGGAAGATGGAAACTTGCACCCAATTGCTTTCCACTCAAGAAAATTCACTCCTGCTGAGATAAACTATGAGATCCATGACAAGGAGCTGTTAGCTATTGTGGACTCATTCAAAGTATGGAGGCGATATCTTGAGGGAGCAATGCACACTGTCCAAGTCTACAGCGACCACCAAAACCTTGAGTATTTTACAACAACAAAAGTACTCAATCGACGTCAAGCTAGATGGGCTCAAGAGCTTGCTGGCGTTGACTTTAAGATTTTTTATAGACCTGGGGTTAAAAATGGGCAACCTGATGCTCTATCTAGGCGTCCGGAGTTCCGACCTGAAAAGGGGGGAGGTGAAGATCAGCCGATTACGACGATCCTGCAAAAGAGTCATTTTGCATCCATTTCGTCAATCAGCAGTGCTGGAGAAGGAACATCATTTATCATTTCTTCAGCACGTCTTTCCTCTATTCCTTTTATTAAATGGTCAGAAGAATTCTTAAAAATGGTAAAGGAAGCTGGTAAGCTGGATGAGATTTATGTGGAGGCAACAAAGAAAATTAAGGAACCATTGACGATAGATAAAGGCATAGTCTATCGAAAGGAAAAACTATGGGTACCAAAGGATTTGGTAAAGACAGTCTTGGAATCTGAACATGACTCGAGAATTGCAGGTCACTTCGGACAGGACAAAACAATTGAATTAATACGAAGGAACTTCTGGTGGCCAAGAATGGAAGAAAAAATAATAACTTATGTAAAGAGTTGTATGGAATGTCAAAAAGACAAAAAGGCACGGCACCTCAAGTACGGATTACTTCAACCTTTGGAACTACCCTATGCCCCATGGCAATCAATCGCCATGGACTTTATCACCGACCTACCAGAATCCAATGGATGCGATCAACTATGGGTAATAGTTGACAGATTCTCTAAGATGGCCCACTTCATACCACTGCAAAAAGACGGCAAGACAACTGCAGACCTTGTTAGAATCTTTGCGAAGGAAATTTGGAAGTTACATGGGCTACCTACGGATATTGTGTCGGACAGAGACTCCAGGTTTACAAGCACCACCTGGAAAGCATTTCTTGGGACACTAGCAATCAAACCTAGAATGTCCACAGCGTTCCACCCTCAAACAGATGGACAGACGGAACGACTAAACCAGACAATTGAAGCATACCTCCGCTCCTTTGTCAATCATGAGATGAATGATTGGGTTGATCTATTGCCAATGGCTGAGTTCGCTTACAACAACTCAGTAACCAGCGCTACAGGACTATCACCTTTTTATGCGAATTACGGTTACAACCCCATTGCCAGCAATCCCATTCCAACAGCTGTGCAAAACCCTGCCAGCAAAGCATACGCTCATTGGATGCATACAGTGCATGAAGGTGCTAAGTTAGCATTACAGAAGGCACAAGAAAGAATGAAGAAGTATGCAGACCTTCAGCGAAAGGAGGCCCCTACTTACCAAGTTGGAGACTTGGTTATGCTCGATGGACGGCACATAAAAACAAGACGCCCATCACACAAATTGGATCACAAATTACATGGTCCATTCCAAATCGAAAAGGTCATATCCCCAACAGCAATACGTCTCACACTACCAAGAAGATGGAAGATTCACAATGCCTTCCACACTTCCCTACTAGAGCCCTTCCACACTGGAACCAGAGCTCCACCAGACCCAAACAAAATTCTTCGGGAAGCAGACGATGTTGAGGGAAGCGAGGAGTACGACATAGACGAAATTATGAGCAGCTACAAATCAGGCAGCAGAGTACTTTACCTCGTCAAATGGCTAGGGTGGCCCAACAAGAAAGACTGGACGGCAGAACCCTTCGACAACTTTTCAGTAGGAGGTCAGGAGAAGCTAAGAGATTTCCATCTCAAGTATCCTGATTCTCCGAGGGACTACCGACTCAAAGACTCATGCTTGATGTTTTTCCCATATGGTTTTCATCAGGTAGAGTTGGTAGTAGGATGTAGGGGCTGGAGGACTACATCCAAAATTGATCACTTAAGTCACTAGGCTACGGCGTGGTGCGATCACAGAAAGATGAACGACGAGCTTCGGGACGAAGCTTGAACAGGGGAGAGGTGGTGTCACACCCTAAAATGTGTGAGGATAGAATTGGTATCATATATAACGCAATGGAGAATATGGCAAACTCGACAGAGAATGAATAGTCAGATTAGTATCCCGGGCCGGAAGCCCCAGAGGAGATCCGACAAGCCACGTCACGTGATTCGTGACTTTCCGATAGGACCTCACGAGGATCCCGGCCCGAGGCGTCGCAACTATTATTCAATGTCAGTTTGGGAGGATTCAGAAGAGAAGAGATTGGGGAACACTTACCTCATGGGTGTCGACTTACCCTTGAGCAACTACGAGCGACGCTGATGGAGAACGAAGACGAAGACGAAAGGACACCTCCTTATACTTGAGGAGCGTTCGGAAGTTCACGGCTACAAAGGGGTCTGCATCGGAAGAGAGTTCCAAGGATGTGCAGAGCGGTGCGAAGACATCATCCAGTGTTACTTAGTTGGGTGAATGGTCAGCCAGGAAGATAAGGCAGAGTCTAGTCGGCAAACAGGAGTGGGGCTATGGACAAGGGTCAAGATTGCTAAGGCATGAGACGACGTCCATAAGCATGCAACCCTCTCAAGGAAACTGTTTGGTGGAACCGATATGACGCGCCCTTAGGCTATTGACTACCAACCAAGGAACAGCTCGGCGTTTGCATCCACACCAGGGTGTGGCTGCGCGCAAGTGCGCGCAGGTGGAGCCATAATGACATCACACAGGAATGTGTCGGAGTGATCCACTCCGGTAGGGCATGGATGCCTTATGATGTCAGATTCCTCCATTCGCAATCGAGATTCTCTAGGGAGATCTATGATAGCACGACTCACAAGATAAATGACTCACATGTTATTTGTCAGAGGAGTTCATGCATTATGCAGTCAAGCGGAGTTGCCCTCCCATATGACTTATAACCCTGACACCTGATTGGAAGGTGTGGTAGTACAAAGAGGAATGTCAAGGATTAGTCTCACGATAGCAAGCATCATGCAAGCAAGTAATCAATATGATTACGCACTTCGTATGATGCAATCTATCAGCAGATGCGTCTCAGAAATGACTCTTGTCTTATCTCCTAGGCTCAGTTTGGAAATTGGTCCCCTAGGAAGTCTGGGCGAACTTGTAGACGAAAGTCTATAAAAGAGCCTTTGTCTTCCCTCTCTCTCCTCCATCATCAACCATTTGATCCTCTACGCGACGATACCTATTATGACCAACGAATACCTCCGAAGACAACCCTTAAGTTTATTCCGCCTGTGATCGATTAATTCTCTTCCAAGCTTTATCTTTGGATAAGCTCTATTAGTTCTTGGGAACGAAGTGTCTGTCTGTTCTTGGGAACGAAGTGTCTGTCAACACTGAGAACGAAGCACTAGAGATACAATCGGATAAGCCTCTGCATAGTCGAAACTGTGCCCAGGTTCACACGATGGATGACGTACCATGAGCTGGAGAGCTGTGGCGTCGCAGGTGAATTGATGGAGAACGGAAGCTTTCATGTAGCGATGTTGTCTGACGGCCCAGCAAGAGTGCTGGCCGCCCCTTTGTACATAAGGAGGCTTGCCTCCCCGTTGTCGAGTTCTCCATCGAAGGTCTTGTGTCTTTCCCTTGTCCTTAAAATAAGACTTCTCCTTTCAGTCCCACGTCATTTCTTGTCCTTGTCCCTGTCCCTGTTTCGTGTGCCGTACGTCTGACGTGCGCTTCGGTCCTTGTCTTTCCGTTCCCCGTCCTGGAACCCGTCTAGCCCCCCTTGCCGGTAGTGTTCAGTGTGTTCTTTGAACGTCCGTTCCTAGTTCCCTGACATTACGTTCGATCAAATAATTATTCAACCAACACGCATGAACCCCACCCGTTCTGCTTGGACATACGCCTTAAAACAAGCCCTGGAAACGCACACCCTAAACGAAACCTTCGGGATTTCCGACCGATTCGCTGGCGCAGTGCGAAGAACCATCCGAAGAGCAGAAAATCACTGCTACCTTGTGGTCCGCTGGGAACTCCAGGACTACACTTACCAGGAGCACGTCCGCCACACCATCAGACTCAAGCAAATCCTCCGAGCCCGCCAGAATGCACGTTAAACTTATCGACAAAGGACACTGGCAGCAAATTGTGAACGCCGCCTCCATGACCCAGTTCCCTGACGGCCATGAACCGCTTACTTTCACCAAACAACTCGCGCAATCCATCCTAGACGCCCAAGACCACCCCACGGGCTATCTCTTAAACGACCTCACGGAAACCCCCGGCTCCCGTAACAGCACTCGGGTCTCCAGCCCTGTCGCCTCCCGCGCTCCGGAAGCTACCACCCCTGCCCGCATTCCCCCTGTCGTTATCCAGACTGGCTCCGTCCAGGTTTATCCAAATGGCCCAGAAACAGTGCCGCGAACCCCCGCACCCCCTACCACAGCCGCAGCCGCAGCCCCCGCCCCCGCTATAATCGCACCAATTCCAAGACTCCCCCCCCCGAGACCCCGAAATCCTCCTAACCCCGGAGGAACAAGCAGATACGAATGAAATTCACTACTACGAGAAGGAGCTCACCCGCCAGCGTGAACTAATCAACGCGCTACTCGCCTCCCCTGGCATCCGCGTGACCGGAGACAAAATCTCGGATCCGCCAACCTTCGACGGGTCCAACAGGGAGGACCTCCGCCGCTTTGTCTCCTTGCTTCGCATCAAGTTGGTGAGCGACGAACTACGCTTCCCAACCCCTCACAAACGGATTTCTTATGCCATGGGCCGCCTCCGCGGACGCGCCTTGGATCAGATTCTTCCTTATATCAAGGAAAATGGCAACCGCTGGGCCCTCAACGACGTCGAGGACGTCATTAAAATCTTACAGCGTACCTTTGGAGACCCGGACGAGCGCGCAACGGCTCGTTTCAAACTACAAAATCTCCGACAAAACAACCGCGAATTTTCGGACTATTATGCAGAGTTCTCCCGCCTGGTCGCAGAATTAGGCTGGGATGAAGCCGCCACCATGGATGCTCTGCGTAACGGCCTGTCCCTCGAGTTGCACGAAAAGTTGGTTGGCGCCCCTCCCACCGCTACGATGCACGAATTTGTTGACCAGTGCCAAAAATTGGACTCCCAATTGAGAGCACTTGAGAACCTCCGTAAGCTGCGTACCAACCGCGGCCAAGTTAAACCCACTACCACCGCCACCCCCGCCACCAGTCGCCCCACCCCCGCTACCCAAGCCACCACCGCCTCCTCCAGCAAGCAAACCCCTGCCCAGGGACCCCGTCAGAAACTGTCGGCACAGGAGCGCGCAACCCGCCTGTCAGAAGGACGTTGCCTCTACTGCGGTGGCCTCGGCCACATGGCTGCGTCGTGCCCCGCCAAGACGAATGTTAAAGTGGCGAGCGTGGAATTATTGGATAATGAAGAAGAGGTGTCGGGAAAAGAATAAACCAGCTGCAAGAAGATGGCTCTGCTGCTGGTGGGAAAATTATTGCTGATACATTGCTATTATCGGGCGCAAGTTTTACTGGAAAGTTAGAATGCGAACGCCTTGTTCTCTCTTGCTCCTTGTTTTCCAATAACCGCTCCGTGGAAACAGTAGCGCTCGTTGACTGCGGCGCCACTGGTATCGCCTTTGTTGACCGCAATTTCGCCCGCCATCACAAACTCCCCCTAACCCCCCTATCCACCGCCCGAACGGTCGAAGTTATCGACGGCCGCCCCATATCCTCAGGAAAAATCACACACCTCGCCCAAGTAGAGTGTACCATCAATGGTCACTCGGATACCCTTCCCATGTTCGTCACCAAGTTGGGTCACTACCCGGTGGTGTTGGGCATCCCCTGGTTGAAGAAACACGACGTAACAATAAGCTTCAGTTCCAACACTGTAAGCTTCGACTCCCAATACTGCCTAAGGAACTGCACCCCGTTGCCTGTAAGCACAACCGGTGTCGAGGTCCTGGACCCGGGCCCCCCTCCCGCTGTGCACGAGCCCGACACAAACCCCATGCCGGAGTTAGAAGACTCGGTCCCCGACCCCCCGGACGAACCCCCAATAGCGATCTCAAGTCTAACCATCTCCGACTTCAAAGAAATGGTAGAAGACGAAAGCCTGACAGTGTTCTCGCTATCGTTGGACGAGATCACCGTCGCCCTACAAGACAAGCCCCCCCTCACGGATGAGGATCTGAAAGACATGATCCCCGTAGAGTGTCAAAATCCGGCTACACACGGTCGACAGGCGATACAACCGTCGGATTGCTATGCAATCGGGTTCGGCTCTGGACTTCTAGGTGAGTTAGTCACGGGCTCAGGCAGTACTTACCTTGTACACAGGATGTCCCTGCAGCGTTGCCTCTGATAGGATCGTCGGATGGGGATCTGGGTGGGAGGATAGGTAGGTATTTGGGATGGGTAAGTATGTTGGGATGGGCTGGGTTTTCGGTCACGGTTTAGATGATAGAACTGCAGTGTGTAGATAGATTGTGTAGATAGATAATTGATTGCGTACTAGACTAATGAAATACAAATGTCCCCTTATATACCTGTGTCCCTGTGCTCATGTGATTTCCCAACTTATCTGACCCGCAGATATTCCATCCATCATGAGACACCCTTCGCTCCACTGTGACTCCCAAAACCTAACTAAAACACAATACAAACATAAACCAAAACATAATACAAAACAAAAGCAAAACATAATACAAAACATAAGCAAAACACAATACAAAACATAAGCAAGACATAATCCAAACCTCGAGGAAACCCTCCTCGTTCCACCCCGCACTTACCCCCTTGTCCTCGCTTAACCCTAACTCCTCTCGCCTAGCCCTAGCTCCACCTCTTCGCTTAAACCCTAACTGTGACGTACGCCATCCCCAGCGTCACACCCACGAACCACAGCCCAGCTGTGGTCACAATCCCTCCCAGAAGCATATCCCTAGCGGTTCGTGACATAGAGTATCACGACTACCTCGATTTATTCAAGGAGGTCAACGCGAAGGAACTCCCCCCACACCGACCCTACGACCACAAGATCCCACTGAAAGAGGGATTCGTCCCCCCCTTTGGCCCGTTATACTCGCTGTCACGCAACGAGTTGCAGACGCTGAAAGCGTGGCTCGATGCGAATTTGGAGAAAGGATTTATACAACGCTCCCAATCATCAGCCGCCTCGCCGATATTATTCGTGAAAAAATCAGACGGATCCCTACGCCTATGCGTCGATTACCGAAGACTGAATGAAGGTACCGAGAAGAACCGGTACCCGCTGCCATTGATACAGGAAACGATGATGAATCTTTCCAAAGCTCAATACTTTACGACCCTAGATGTCCGCAGCGCTTATAACCTTATCAGAATGGCAGAGGGCGAAGAATGGAAGACGGCCTTCCGCACAAGGTACGGCCTATTCGAGTCGAAAGTGATGCCCTTTGAGCTCACCAACGCGCCTGCCGATTTCCAGGCATTGATAAATGATGTCCTGAGACCATACCTGGACCAGTTTTGTACGGCATACTTGGACCATATTCTCGTATTCTCTGAAACAAAGCCCGATCAAACCGCACACGTCCGAAAGATCTTGGAACGACTCAAACAAGAAGAACTGCACTTGAAGCCAGAGAAGTGTAAGTTTGCTAAGGCAGAAGTACAGTACCTGGGCTACAACATCGGCCGCGACGGCGCGCGCATGATGGATTCCAAAGCAGCCACAGTGAGAGATTGGAAGGAACCAACCAATTTGAAACAGGTCCAAGAGTTCCTGGGTTTCGCGAATTTCTATCGAAGATTTATCAAAGACTACTCAAAAGTGGTCTCCCCTCTGACGGCTCTGACCAAAAAGAAAGATGGTAAAGCAATCCCCTTTACCTGGGGTAAAGATCAGCAAAGCGCCTTCGACCGACTGAAGGACGCATTTACATCAGCACCGATTCTCAAGCACTTCGACTACGAGAAACCGATTGTAGTTGAAACAGACGCATCTGACCATGTGTCTGCTGGAGTTTCATCACAATACGACGACGATAACGTGTTACACCCCGTCGCGTTTTATTCCAAAAAGCATTCCCCGGCAGAATGCAACTATGAGATCTACCAGAAAGAACTACTGTCAATAGTTCGTTGTTTCGAAGAATGGCGTCCCCACTTGGAGGGCTCCGCCTTCCCTATAAAAGTATTAACAGACCACAAGAATCTCGAATACTTTATGACGACAAAGCTACTAAACAGACGACAAGCACGCTGGTCCGAATTCCTGTCTCGTTTCAACTTTGTGATCACCTATCGACCGGGAACGTTGGGAGGAAAACCGGACGCCCTGACAAGACGAGCCGCCGACCTCCCGGGAGAGGGAGAAGAACGCATACTAGCGAACCAGCAAGCTGTTCTAAAGCCACAAAACTTCCAGTTGTGCATGACCCCGCCCATGAAACTTGCACCCTCCGAAGTGGACCTCCTGTTTACAGAGGGTTACAAGACAGATTCATTCCCCAACCGAGTGTTGGGAATGCTGGAAGACGGTGCACAAATCTGTAAGGACATATCACTCGCCGATTGCTCCGTGTTGGAAAACAGATTGTACTACCGAGACTGCCTCTATGTCCCCGCGCTGGACAAACTACGATTGAAACTACTACAAGATCACCACAACCCCCCCACCATGGGACACCCGGGCCGTGCAACGACTTTCGAACTCCTCGCCAGGAGTTATTACTGGCCCTCGATGAGAAAAGATGTGGACCAATTCGTCCGAAATTGCCACACTTGTAAAAGAACAAAAGCTACCCGCCACGCACCCTATGGAACCTTGAAACCCCTACCGGTCCCGCACCACCCGTGGCAGAATATATCTGTGGACTTCGTTACTGGACTACCGACATCAGAAGGCTTCGACGCAATATGTGCGATCGTTTGCCGACTCATGAAACAGCGGCACTTAGTGCCCTGTCACTCCACGATAGACGCAGAAGGCTTCGCGCAACTCTTCCTGGAAAACGTATTCAAACTACACGGCCTGCCAGACACAGTAGTGTCCGACCGCGGCCCGCAATTTGTGGCCCACTTCTGGAAACACCTCGCAAATTGCATGGGTATCGAAATTGCCACGAGCACGGCCTTCCACCCCCAGACCGATGGCCAAACAGAAAGAATCAATGCAGTTACAGGGCAATATCTCCGCGCGTACGTCTGTTATTTACAAGACGACTGGAAGAAATTTTTACCACTGGCAGAATTTGCTGCAAAAAACCAAGTATCGGATACAACATCGCTGTCTCCGTTCTACGCTATATATGGCCGACACCCCAAATGCTCCTTCGAATTGGAAATCAGGACAGACAATCCTGAAGAAGTGAAAGCGAACGAGGTAGCGGAAAGGATGTCACACATCCATGACGTCTTACGTTCTGAAATGAAATACGCCCAAGCCCGCCACATAGAGGCCGCCGACAATTCCCGACTCCCCGCGCCGGTCTTCAAACCAGGAGACCTAGTATGGCTGGACGCCCGCAACCTCAGAACCCGACGCCCCTCAAAGAAACTGGAAAACAAACACCTAGGTCCGTTCACCGTGTTACGGCCCATTGGATCCCACGCCTATGAATTGGATATACCGGAGACAATGAAACATCATAGGACCTTCCCCGTGTCCCTACTAAACCCAGCCCCTTCGGACCCCCTCCCTGGCCAGATTATCCCACCGCCCCTACCGGTAGTAGTAGACGGCGAAGAAGAATGGTTCGTGGATGAAATTCTGGATAGCCGTTGGTCAAGAGGACCCCTGCAGTACCTCGTCAAGTGGACCGGCCATGACTCTCCAACCTGGGAACCGGAAACAAACCTATCCGAAACTGAGGCCGCTGAGAAATTCCATCAGTTATACCCAGACAAACCTTCTCCTCTCGTAGGAACTCGAGCCTAACGGGGGGGTACTGTCACGGCACACGGCTGACGAGCCGTTGTGTTGTTGCATCATCATTGTGTTGTCGTTGTTGTTGTCAACATCGTGCCGTTGTCTTGCCGTGTTGTGTTGTGTTGTCGTTGTGTTGTTGTGTGTGTTGTGCCGTTGTGATTGATAGACTGATTGATGATGGATGACGTACCATGAGCTGGAGAGCTGTGGCGTCTCAGGTGAATTGATGGAGAACGGAAGCTTTCATGTAGCGATGTTGGATGACGGCCCAGCAAGAGTGCTGGCCGCCCCTTTGTACATAAGGAGGCTTGCCTCCCCGTTGTCGAGTTCTCCATCGAACGTCTTGTGTCTTTCCCTTGTCCTTAAAATAAGACTTCTCCTTTCAGTCCCACGTCATTTCTTGTCCTTGTCCCTGTCCCTGTTTCGTGTGCCGTCAGTCTGACGTGCGCTTCGGTCCTTGTCTTTCCGTTCCCCGTCCTGGAACCCGTCTAGCCCCCCTTGCCGGTAGTGTTCAGTGTGTTCTTTGAACGTCCGTTCCTAGTTCCCTGACAGCGGCATCAGGGGATGGAAACCCCCCACGGAGACCCAGGCAACGATACCACCCTGCAAGGACGAGCCCGGGACAGGAAAGGAACCTCCCGTCCCTACGGAAAATCAGGAAAACGAACCACCCCGTCCCCGCGAACTGGAATCGGAGGACCCCACCATCCATACGATCCGACACCAACTCCCAGTGATTATGATGACCGGACCCTCGGACCACGAGAAGGTGGCGATCAACCTGTCTTTCTATCAGACAGCGGAGCCGGAACAGCATCTCCCCACCGTCGACTGCCGACCAACCAACGACCTGACATCCGCCCCTTGTTCGGATCCCCCGGAGCCCCCCGCCTCAGGGCACCAACAGGATCAAATACCCCCGTTCTCCTTAGGGCACCAACAAGAACAAATAACGGCGCCCCCCTTACAACACCAACAAGAGCAAATATCGCCTCATGTCCTCGAGGACATCACCCAGGACGTCGTACGTCGCCGAAGTCGGGGAAGGCAGTATCGGGGACGGTCCCCCATCCGGGGGCCCGCGTTGGGGACTGCCTACGGCCTCGCCGGAGTCTCGTCCTGGAGGGAGGGGCTTATGTCACAACGCTCCCGTGACATGCTCCTGGCCTCCGCCGTCACCACCGCAGGGCTATGGGTGGTTGCCATCACCCTAGCGACCTGCTACTCCATCATGAAGTGATAGGGATAGGGTTAGGGCAAGGGGCTGGTTCCCTTGCTGGGGATTTTCATATGTTAGGGGTTATTTATTATTTGAATTTATCTTAGGTATCACGGCGGCTAGGAAAATGTTGGAATCTTTTACTTATCTCTTTTGGTATGTACTCTTTCTTTGTTATTGGGAATCACGGCGGTTAGCCAGGAAGTTATCTTTTTTGGTATGTACTCTTTCTTTGTTACTATTATTTGGAATTACGGCGGTTAGTTATCTTTGGTATGTATTGTTCCCTTGTTTTCTTATTTGGAATTACGGCGGTTGGCAAATGGTGGGGGATGTTGGTCATGTATGTAGTTATCACGGCAGTTAGCATTGAGAGCATTCTCCGCAGGCGGAGAATGCTGAGTCACGAGTCATGAAGGAGCAAGTATAAGAGGAGGAAATTTGTATGTAGTTTATTTCTTCACGCAATCAAGTTTCTATTTACTACAATCCTATCTACAAAAGTTCCCTTGTGATATCCCCATCTCTCCGAAACTCACCTGTGATTTCCCAGCCAAACCCTTGCCCATTCCCAACTTACCAGCCTTACCTAACCCGCCGCCGCGCTCCTCACGGCCGAAACCCCCGCGCTGTCAGGGAACTAGGAACGGACGTTCGAAGAACACACTGAACACTACCGGCAAGGGGTGTCACACCCTATATTGTGTGAGTATAGAATAGGTAACATGTAAAACATTTACAGAACATGGCAAACTCGACAGGAGAATGAATAATAAGGTAAGTATCCCGGGCCGGAACCCCCTGAGGAGCTCCAGCTAGCCACGTCACGTGATTCGTGACTTTCCGAAAGGACCTCACTGTCAGGGAACTAGGAACGGACGTTCAAAGAACACACTGAACACTACCGGGAAGGGGGACTAGGCGGGTTCCAGGACGGGGAACGGAAAGACAAGGACCGAAGTGCTCGTCAGACTGACGGCACACGAAACAGGGACAGGGACAAGGACAAGAAATGACGTGGGACTGAAAGGAGAAGTCTTATTTTAAGGACAAGGGAAAGACACAAGACGTTCGATGGGGAACTCGACAACGGGGAGGCAAGCCTCCTTATGTACAAAGGGGCGGCCAGCACTCTTGCTGGGCCGTCATCCAACATCGCTACATGAAAGCTTCCGTTCTCCATCAATTCACCTGTGACGCCACAGCTCTCCAGCTCATGGTCCGTCATCCATCATCAATCAGTCTATCAATCACAACGGCACGGCACACACAACAACACAACAGCAACACAACACAACACGGCAAGACAACGGCACGGTGACGACAACGACAACACAATGATGACGCAACAACACAACGGCTCGTCAGCGGTGTGCCGTGACACTCACGAGGATCCCGGGCCGAGGCGTCGCTACCTGTTACTCACTGTCAGTTTGGGAGGATCACAGATGGATGGGAATGAGGAACAACTTACCTCATGGGTGTCGACTTACCCATGAGAAAACTACAGACGACGCTGATGGAGAACAGAAGACGACGGCGAAGGAACACCTCCTTATACTTGAGGATGTGTTCCACCAAGCACGGCTACCAGAGGGCTTGCAAGAGAACTGAATTCTCAGGACCATGCAAGGCAGGCGAATAGGGTCATCCGAGGTCTGAGTTGGACGGATAGTCGCCAAAGGAAGGAGGCAGAGTCTAGTCAGCCAACAGGAGTGGAGCTCAGGACAAGGGTCAAGATTGCGTTAGCATGAGACGACGTTCTTCAGCAAGGAACACCACTCAGGGAAACTGTTGGGTGGAACTGATATGACGCGACCTTAGGCCAATGACTACCAACTGCAAGATAAGACGGCGTTTGCGTACACACCAGGGTGTGGCTGCGCGCAAGTGCGCGCAGGTGGGGCAAATGACATCACACAGGATTGTGACGGGGCAGTGCACTCCGGTAGGGCATGGTATGCCTTATGATGTCAGATTCCTTCACTCGCAATCGAGATTCTCTAGGGAGATCTATGATCAAGACGACTCATAAGATATATGACTCACATGTCATTATCAGAGGAGTCACTGCATTATGCGCTCAAGTGGAGTCACCCTCCACTGGGCGCTTAACCCCAACACCTGATTGGAAGGTGTGGTAGCACCACGAGGAATGTCAAGGATTAATCTGACACGAGGTCATCATGCAAGTGAGCAATTAATATAATTGCGCACATAGCATGATGCGAGCCATCGGCAGATTTGTCAAAGGATTGACTCACGTCTTATCTCCTGAGCTTAGTTTGGAAGTTGGTTCCCTTGGGAAGTCTGGGCGAACTTGTAGACAAAAGTCTATAAAAGACCCTAAGTCTTCCCACCGTCTCCTCCAGCATCAGCAACTTGATCTCTTGTTATGACGTTACCATTCTACACCAAATACCTCAGGACGAGACCCTTAAGTTTATTCGGCCTGTGATCGATTAGTTTACTCTCGATCCAGTGCTCGCCCCCCTTTCTCCTCGTCTGTAGTTGCGCAGACTCCTCTCTTTATCTTGTTGAGTACATCTCTACCATGTCTCAACGCAATCTCGACACTTTCAGGTTCAGGAACACCGTGAACGTCGGGTCCCCTCCTCCACCTCCCTCTGAAAGATCCACACCAACACCTAGTGGAGCGCGCAAACGCCCCACTGTCCCACCTGCCGATAACGAACCCAGACCAGGCACCGCCGGAGTATCACTTGCCGAACCCGATCGCCAACTCCTCCTCCAGCTCTCCCTACAAGTCGAACGAATGGAGAAAGCCTTGCTTTCTTCACAAGCCACCAGCACCAACCGCATACGCGAACTCGAAAAACAAGTCGCCTCCATCACGGCAGAGCTGAACCGTACGCGCCGACAACTCACCGCTACCCCTGCACCCCACATGCAACCTGGCAACCACCCTGAAAGGGGAAGGTCCACAGCCCGGAGCCCCACGCCAGCCGCCCCAAAACCACAGAGACCAAGCACCGGCAACCTTACCTGGGCTGAACGCGTCAGCGCATCAGTTCAAAGCAAGAACCAACAATTTACCACCGTGTGCCGAAAGAAGAAGAAACAGACACCGGCCACCATCATCCCGAAAGCCCTTCCCCGCATCGAAAGGGAACTTATCATCACACTAGACAACACAAAGACCACCACTAGTCGAGACAAGGTAGCCACTATTATGCTATCCCATATCAACGACACCCTCATCAAATCCAAGGCCATTCCTCTCCCGCCCTTCATTCTAGCCAGGTTCAATGATCACAATAAATTTGTGTTGACTACCAATCCTTCTACCCCTGCCTCTGCATACGCACCATACATGCAGATACTCCTCACCGAACTCCATTACATGCATCCCATCTCCGGAACCACCAATAGCCGCTGGACAAAATTCCTTGTCCACAACATTCCAACCGACACCACAGGTACAGCCATGAAACAGCTTATTGAAGCGACCTACCCCACCCTACAACTTATGCAAGAGCCACGCTGGCTAGTTCCAGCTGACCGCCGCCTCAACAAACAAGCCTCAACAATGGTGATTGCCCTTAACGGTGTAGTCAACCTCAACCGGATCGGCACCAACACCCTCCTTCTCTGTAATGGCAAATGCCGTATTACAGAATACTTCTCATGGACGCCATCCACACAATGCCGCAACTGCCAAGCTTACGGCCACCACACTGCTCTCTGCAAAGCGGAGAAACCCACTTGCGCTATCTGCGCCCAACCCCACCACACCAAGGAGCACCAATGCCCTGTCCCCTCTTGTCGCGCCGGAAAGTCCTGCACCCACCCACCTATGAAATGCGCTCTGTGCAGTGCTGCTCACACAGCAACCGACCCACTTTGCCCCGTGAGGATCAAACACTTCCCGGCCGGGAAAGGCAAGGCCCCCGACACTGATAACGATATGTCTATGGAGCGTGAGCTCTAATGACAGCACAAATGTCCTACCACACCTGTCAAACTCCCCACTCGACCCGCGTAGATCGTAGCTTTTCTTTGTTTGTTTTTCTTTTTGAAAGGGCTAGTTTAGGTTTCCTTTGTAGGGTTTATGCGTTTTGTTTCTGTTTCTGTTTGTGTTTGAAATACCCTGGGCATAGCCGGATCTCCTGTACATAGTATTATAGGTCGCGCGGGTGGTTGTATCCCAGAGCAACTGCGGTGTTGCAGGGTATGGGCATGAAGTAGGTGGAGCGCAATAGCCATAGTAGCTCTAGTCGCAATAAAACCAAGATCAGATTAGTTGAACTTCCTAGCTCTTGGGAAATCTATTAGTTATCTATCTTGCGAACGAAGCGTTAACTGATCGGACAAACCTCTGTATTGAAAGCCTCAATACCCAGGTTCACACTAAAAACTTAAGGCTCAAGCTACTAAGTTTACTTTTCGACACGATTACGGAAGACCCTCTTCTAGGGCAAGAAACACCAACACTCCTCTAAAAAACTACAAACGAAAACTTCAATCTACAATGGCCTCACGCAGACTCACCGGCGGTGCTACCCACGACGACGGACTTGACGCGCCTATGGCTGACACTGTCAGCATCACCCATCCACGCTCCTGGGTGGAAGTCACCTCTGTGGGACAACCAAGGGTTCATCATGGCACCACCCTTCACCTAGGCGAAGTACCCCAATGGGTGATTTTAATGATGGAAAGGATGAATTCGACTGAGGAGGACATTAAGAGATTCATGGAAGCAGCTGGATCAGGAGCTGCAATGAATGAGGAATTACAACGGATGAAGGGACTCTATCAGGAGATGGCCCAGGGGATGCAGAAAGCTTACGACATCCTAGCAAAGAAGGGCAACCTTGACCAGGAGGTCAACCTTCAAACCGTTACCAGACTCGTTCAGGCCAGCAACGACTTTGCCGGCCAAGTTTGGAGGACAATTGGCGAACTTGCCACAGACACTAAAACCAAAGAGGCAGCCAATCAAGCGGCTGCAGAGAGACTCAACCACGGCATTCAGACAACTAATGCCATCCTTGAAGCCTTTGCCCACAGGCAACTACAGATCAAGAAGGAAATCGAGGAATGGGCCTTTCAGAAAAATACACAAGATGCCATTCGGGAACAAGATGATGAGCAGAGGGATAGACGGATTGCAGCTCTTTCTAGAGCTGAAGAGGTGCACCAGCAACGTCTGCTGGATTATGAGGAACAGAGAGAGGAGGAAAAATTAGAGTTGGTAAACAAGGTTATTGGCCTTGTTATGTCTAAGATCCAGAAGAAGGAGCATTTCGATGCTAAGTCCTTGACTGAGGCTATGCATGAGGAGATGACTCCTAGACCTCCCTCACTCGGAAGAGCACCAGAAGTCCCCTTGCCTCCATCAGAGGATGGAATCCCGGCAGACAACGGCAGAAATGGTGGTAGGGGCAGTAAACCACCAGGAGGAGGACTCCCACCACCTCCACCACCACCATCTGATCCTTCGGACGGCGAAGACTCAGATGATTCATACATCAGAAAAGCGTTGGAAAGGAAGCGCCAGGAGCGCAAACAAAAGGCTCAACAAAGGAAGCCTGAAGCAAAGAATGCCACTGAGGCGTTCTTGGAATCACTTGTGGCGAAATTACAGCAATCGGGGGTTAACGAGCCAAGGAGACCGAAAATGCCGGAGATGAAGGCTCCACAGTATTTTTCTGAGAAAGACAAGAATTTGTCTAGGGCTTGGTGGATGTCTGTTCAAGATTACATTGCGACATACGCCAAGGCTTTTCCAGATGAGGACGACCAGGTGAAATGGGTTGGGAGCTTGCTTACTCACAAAGCTCTCAGTTGGCACCAGGAACGGCGAAAGTCCATTCAAAGGCAAGGGCTTAAGGATACTTGGCAAGCCTTCTCAAGCTCTATTGAAACTAGGTTTGAGGATAAGCGGGAAGCCCAGAAGGACGTTAAGAGGATTACGGAGCTCCAGTATGATGGAGATATTGATGACTATATCACGAAGTTGGAGGACCTAAATATGCGTGTGGGAGCAATCGGTCCGACGTATAGGAATGTCATTTGGGAGGCTATGACGCCTGCTAATAAAAAAATGGTATATCAAAGGTTTGGGGGAATCCCAACTGATGATGAAGGAATGATTGATGCAGTTAAGGAAGCTGCTCATGTTGTGGAAAATTTGGAAGAGGAATTGAAGGGTCATAAGAAAAAGACTTTGGAAGTGCGGGAGGACCGCCATAAAGATAAGGGGAAACATAAAGAAACTGTGCGCCCAAAGGAGGTGCAGCACAAGGACAAGTTTAAGGATAAAAAGGAGAAAAAGAGTTTTTCTGGGAAAAAGGACAAGAAGTCAATTTTTGCGTCAGGAAGAGAGGCTCTGCAGAATGTTCCTCAGAGCGAAATTGATAAGCATAAGAAGGAGAAGGCTGACTGTTGGAGGTGCGGAAGATCTGGACATAAGATGTTCGATTGTTACGCAAAGAAGACAGTTGGAGGAACAGAACTCTCTGGCGAAGGAAAGGTTGCTTCCTCTGGCAAGAGGAAGAGAGACGATGATGATGATGGAAATAAGGGGCAGGAGAAGCCCAAGGAAACAAAAAAGACAAAGACCGCAGCAGTGCGGCAGGATGAGGATGAGATGATGGAGGATGCTTAGCCCAGGATTTGGGAGATTGAGCAGAATGATGAGGAGTCGGATTTTTAAGATCCTCTAGGGTTGCGTCACCTGAGGAGGAGGAATGTACATCTGACGCAGGAAATATTATATGTTGTGGAACAAAAAGAAAATCAACAGACAACTTGGAGTCGATCAAGACAAAAAATCGACGAACCGACAATGGAACCTCTTCCAAGGGAATAACAAAGGACGCCTTGATTCCACCTTATCACGGGAAAAGGCCAAGAATCAACATGGTGTTGGATTGGTCAAAGAACAAATTTCGGACGGTGCGAGTCCTACTTGATACAGGCTCCACCTCAGCTTTACTGGACGAAGGTTTTGTCCGTACTCACAAAATTCCTACTGTGAAGAGAGACCAGCCTCTTCAAATACGCAACTTCAATAATGAGGTAGTTGCTGGAGCTGGAGAATTCTTTACAGTACCATTCATGCTGCAACATAACCAACACTTTGCAGCGGAATCCTTCGAAGTCGCCCCTCTTGACAGCGACTGCGACGTCATCTTACCTTACTGGTGGATGGCAAAACATCAACCTTGCAACATGTGGGGAGACAGCAATAACATCTCCTTCACAACTACACGTTGCATCGAACATTGTACTAAGGCTCAGGACAGTACATTTTCACTCAAGGTCGACCGGCGCGTACTCGACCATCCTGAGGCCTCAGTTATAGGCCATATTTCAGCTGTTGCCACTAAGGAGGAGTTATCTGAGGCACTTCAACAAGTCCCTGAGAAATTCCGTAAGTGGATCAACATAATGACAAAGGAAGCAGCCGACAAGCGTCCCGAACACAAGCCTTACGACCATGCAATAGACTTGAAGGAAGGGGAAGCTCCTCCTTGGGGACCAGTCTATGCACTCAATGAAGTCGAGCTGGAAACACTTAGGGAATGGTTGAAGGAAATGCTTAGGACAGGAAAGATTAGACCATCCAAATCTCCTGCCGCAGCACCGATTCTCTTTGTGCCAAAACCCCATGGACGAGGTTTAAGGCTTTGTGTGGACTATAGGGGGATTAATAAAATAACAATAGCAAATCGTTACCCCCTCCCTCTTATGTCTGAATTACAGGACAGAGTAAGAGGAGCCAAGTTCTTCACGAAATTGGATTTGAAGAACGGCTATCATTTAATCAGAATTAAAGAAGGCGATGAATGGAAGACTGCTTTCAGATGCAGATATGGGTTACACGAATTTTTGGTAATGCCTTTTGGGTTAAGCAATGCACCGGCCACATTCCAAGATATGATGAATCATATCTTTAGGGACATGTTGGATGAGGGAGTAATTGCTTATATTGATGATGTTCTAATTTACGCTGAGACGGAGGAGGAACATGATAAATTGGTAAAGGAAGTCTTGAAGAGACTGGAAGAAAATGGGCTGGTAATATCTCCGGAAAAATGTGTTTGGGGGACAAACAAAGTGGAATTTTTGGGATATATTATAAGTGAAAAGGGAATTGAGATGGCAAAGGATAAAGTGGAAACCGTCCTGGTTTGGGAACCTCCTAAATCCTTGAACGAGACACAAGGCTTTCTTGGATTTGCAAACTGCTATTGCCGATTCATCAAGGACTTCTCAAGAATTTGTCGTCCTCTTACTGAATCAACCAAGGGCGATGCAAAGAAGTGGGAATGGACTGTTGCCATGGAATTGGCATTTGATGAGTTGAAGCAGAGGTTTACGAAGGCACCAAGATTGGGTCATTTCGATCCTAAAAAGGTTTGCATAGTTGAAACTGATGCTTCTGACTTTGCCTTAGGCGCAGTCCTTTCTCAGAAAGGAGAGGACGGAAAGCTGCACCCTATTGCTTTCCACTCCAGGAAATTTACTCCGGCAGAAATCAACTACGAAATCCATGATAAAGAGCTTTTAGCTATTGTGGATTCGTTTAAAATATGGAGAAGATACTTGGAGGGAGCAATGCATACAGTTCAGGTATCCAGCGACCATCAAAATTTGGAGTACTTCACCACAACAAAAGTACTCAATCGTCGCCAAGCAAGATGGGCTCAAGAACTTGCTGGCATTGATTTTAAGATTTTTTACAGACCTGGGAATAAGAATGGGAAGCCAGATGCTTTGTCAAGGCGTCCGGAGTTCCGCCCTGAAAAGGGGGGAGGTGAGGATCAGCCGATTACGACTATCCTTCACAAAGAACATTTTGCATCTATTTCAGCAATCAGTAGTGGAGGTGAAGGAACGTCATTCATTGTTTCCTCGGCTCGGCTTAATTCTATTCCTTCTGTTAAATGGTCTGGAGAATTTTTAAAGATGGTTAAAGGGGCTGGAGAGCTGGACGAAAATTATCAAAAAGCAGCCAAAAGAATAAAAGACCCACTAACGATAGAAGATGGCATAATCTATCGGAAAGAGAAGTTATGGGTACCAAAGGATTTGGTCAACATGGTCCTTGAATCAGAGCACGACTCCAAAATTGCTGGGCACTTTGGTCAGGACAATACAATTGAATTAATAAGGAGAAACCTTTGGTGGCCGAAGATGGATGAAAATATTATTGAATATATACAGAGCTGTTTGGAATGTCAGAAGGACAAGACGGCTAGGCACGAAAAATATGGAATGTTGCAACCTTTGGAATTAACTTATGCCCCATGGCAATCTATTGCTATGGATTTTATTACCGACCTTCCGGAATCAAATGGGTGTGATCAACTATGGGTTATGGTTGATCGATTTACAAAAATGGCACACTTCATTCCTTTACACAAAGACGGCAAGACAACTGCAGACCTTGTCAGGATTTTCGCAAAGGAAATATGGAAACTACATGGCCTACCCAAGGATATTGTGTCGGACAGAGACTCCAGGTTTACAAGCACGACCTGGGAAGCATTTCTTGGAACGCTAGGAATTAAACCAAGAATGTCGACAGCCTTCCACCCACAAACAGATGGACAAACGGAACGGCTTAATCAAACAATTGAAGCATACCTCCGCTCTTTTGTTAATCACGAAATGGACGACTGGGCTGATCTCTTACCCATGGCTGAGTTCGCATACAACAACTCAGTCACAAGCGCAACTGGACTCTCACCCTTTTACGCCAACTATGGGTTCAACCCGAATACGAGCAACCCTTCGGCAACTGCTGTGCGCAACCCAGCCAGCAAAGCCTACGCCCACTGGATGCATACGATACACGAAGGAGCCAAGTCAGCCCTTCAAAAAACACAAGAAGGAATGAAACATTATGCAGACCAGAAACGACAGGAGGCACCAGAATACCAAGTAGGAGACTTGGTTATGTTGGATGGACGCAACATACGAACAAGACGCCCATCGAGGAAGTTAGACCATAAACTACATGATCCCTTCCAAGTTGAAAAAGTCATCTCCCCAACAGCGGTACGACTCACGCTCCCACGAAAATGGAAGATACACAACGTCTTCCATAACTCTTTACTTGAGCCCTTTAGAGCAGGAACTCGGGCTCCACCAGACACAAACAGGATTTTACGGGAGGCAGATGATGTTGAGGGAAGCGAGGAATACGATATCGATGAAATCATGAGCAGCTATAAATCTGGAAATCGAGTATTGTACCTCGTTAAATGGCTAGGTTGGCCTAATAAGAAAGACTGGACGGCAGAACCTTTCGACAACTTTTCAGTAGGAGGTCAGGAGAAGTTACGAGAGTTTCATCTCAAATACCCTGATTCTCCGAGGGACTACCAACTCAAGGATTAAGGCTTAATGTTTTTCCCCAAGAGGTTTTCATTAGGTCGAGTTGGTAGTAGCATGTAGGGGCTGGAGGACTACATCCATATATGATCACTAAGTCACTTGGCTGCGGCGAGGTGCGATCACAGAATGATAAGCTACTGGCTTCGGGACGAAGCTTGAACAGGGGGGAGGTGGTGTCACACCCTATATTGTGTGAGGATAGAATAGGTAACATGTATAACATTTAGAGAACATGACAAACTCGACAGGAGAATGAATAATAAGGTTAGTATCCCGGGCCGGAACCCCCTGAGGAGCTCCAGCTAGCCACGTCACGTGATTCGTGACTTTCCGAAAGGACCTCACCAGGATCCCGGCCCGAGGCGTCGCTACCTGTCACTCACTGTCAGTTTGGGAGGTTCACAGATGGATGGGAATGAGGAACAACTTACCTCATGGGTGTCGACTTACCCATGAGAAAACTACAGACGACGCTGATGGAGAACAGAAGACGACGGCAAAGGAACACCTCCTTATACTTGAGGATGTGTTCCACCAAGCACGGCTACCAGAGGGCTTGCAAGAGAACTGAATTCTCAGGACCATGCAAGGCAGGCGAATAGGGTCATCCGAGGTCTGAGTTGGACGGATAGTCGCCAAAGGAAGGAGGCAGAGTCTAGTCAGCCAACAGGAGTGGAGCTCAGGACAAGGGTCAAGATTGCGTTAGCATGAGACGACGTTCTGCAGCAAGGAACACCACTCACGGAAACTGTTGGGTGGAACTGATATGACGCGACCTTAGGCCAATGACTACCAACTGCAAGATAAGACGGCGTTTGCGTACACACCAGGGTGTAGCTGCGCGCAAGTGCGCGCAGGTGGGGCAAATGACATCACACAGGATTGTGACGGGGCAGTGCACTCCGGTAGGGCATGGTATGCCTTATGATGTCAGATTCCTTCACTCGCAATCGAGATTCTCTAGGGAGATCTATGATCAAGACGACTCATAAGATATATGACTCACATGTCATCATCAGAGGAGTCACTGCATTATGCGCTCAAGTGGAGTCACCCTCCACTAGACGCTTAACCCCAACACCTGATTGGAAGGTGTGGTAGCACCGCGAGGAATGTCAAGGATTAATCTGACAGGAGGTCATTATGCAAGTGAGCAATGAATATAATTGCGCACATAGCATGATGCGCGCCATCGGTAGATTTGTCAAAGGATTGACTCACGTCTTATCTCCTGAGCTTAGTTTGGAAGTTGGTTCCCTTGGGAAGTCTGGGCGAACTTGTAGACAAAAGTCCATAAAAGACCCTAAGTCTTCCCACCGCCTCCTCCAGCATCAGCAACTTGATCTCTTGTTACGACGTTACCATTTTACACCAAGTACCTCAGGACGAGACCCTTAAGTTTATTCGGCCTGTGATCGATTAGTTTACCTCTCGGTCGAAGGTTGCACAGCCTCCTCTATTGCTTTTACTCTTACTTCTTCTCCTTTGCTTGGGAACACAATGTCCCAGCAAAAGATCCCCATTTTATTCACAAACCAACAACAGCAACGCTCCGCCTCTGCTGCCCCCGCCGTCTCCCTCACTCAGCCCCCTCAGTCTGACACATTCTCTCCTGCTCCTCTCCGCTACGCAACTCCAGTACCCCAACGCATCATCGCTACCGGCACTAGCTCCCCACGCAAGCGCCTCAACAACACTGCTCCGGACGACATCAACCGCCCCATCATGTTTGACACCATCAACCCCACCTTCCTGAACCAGATTCTTGCCCGCTTTGACCGCATGGAAAACGCCTTCGCCAACGCCCACAATGCCAGCGCTAACCGTATCGCCCAGCTTGAACGTCACGTCACCGGACTCACCAACCAAATCCGGAAACTCCAGCCTGCCAACACAAAGACCCCCGGGAAAGCATCAGCCGAACAGGGACGTTTCACCGCCCCCGCGCCCACCCCTGCCGTACCCCTCTACCAGCCCACCCCCCTTAGCAACCCTGCCAACGCCTGGTACAATGAGCAGTCCCTCGCTTCTAGGCTCTCTGCCACTATCGAAGAAAAACCATTCATTACAGTTAGGGCCAAGAAAGACAAGAAAGCCCCTACCACCTTGATTCCGAAAGCTCTCCCACGAGTCGACCGGGAGGTTATCATTACCCTGGAGGAAAAGCTCACCGATGCCGACACCACAGCCAACCA
>JAJJXM010000105.1:0-106151 GCA_024516155.1 Pyronema omphalodes
AATCATAGGAATCATAGGAATCATAGGAATCATAGGAATCATAGGAATCATAGGAATCATAGGAATCATAGGAATCATAGGAATCATAGGAATCATAGGAATCATAGGAATCATAGGAGATCGATGAGAATAGAGATGGTGATTTATTGGGGTGTTTACAAGATGGTGTAAGAGGAATCATAGAATCATAGAATCATAGAATCATAGAATCATAGAATCATAGAATCATAGAATCATAGAAATATATTCCATAGATTCCGCCGAGGGGAAGTTACGGGATTTTCTTTAGACGAAACAGAAATATGCATACAAAAAAAACAAAACAGAACAAAAAACAAAAAAATACCCCATGTAGCTGCAGTTTTGGTAAGCAGTTTTGGTAAGCAGGAAGAGATCAAATTCATGGGTTGATTATAGATTTATATTCCATGATGATGATGATGATGATGATGATGATGATGATGATGATGATGATGATGATGATGGTTTTTTTTTTTTTTTTTTTTTTTTGGAAACTTTTACGTGTAATCTTTTATTCTATGGTTGTTTTATTGTGGATTTGGGAAATATATATATTTATATATATATATATACATATATTTGATATGATTCAATAATCATAATCATAATCATAATCATAATCATAATCATAATCATAATCATAATCATAATCATAATCATAATCATAATCATAATCATAATCATAATCATAATCATAATCATAATCATAATCATAATCATAATCATAATCATAATCATAATCATAATCATAATCATAATCATAATCATAATCATAATCATAATCATAATCATAATCATAATCATAATCATAATCATAGTCATAATCATAGTCATAATCATAATCATAATCATAATCATAATCATAATCATAATCATAATCATAATCATAATCACAACCACAACCACAACCACAACCACAACCACAACCACAACCATAATCATAAGAGATAGAACTAATTACAGTAAGTTATGTACCGAATTAAAGTATAAACAATCGAAGTAAGTCTATTTATTAACCTAAGGCTATTTATTAACTAACCAATTAACTAACCAATTAATCAATCAATTAATTAATCAATCAATCAATCACTACTTTTATATTGCTCATCATCATCATCACCATCGTTATTATCGTTATCGTCATCACGTTATTATCGTTATCATCATCACGTTATTATCATTATCGAGTCTAACTCCATGTTCAACGCCATGTCACACACGAGGCGGTTTATATCCCGAGATATCTGATATACCGAGACAGTTTATATTTGACGCCAGGCATCAGACAGCAAACATCCCGACACAGCAACCGCAACAAAACAAAACAAAACAACAACCGCAACAACCGCAACAAAACAAAACAACAACCGCAACAACCGCGCGCAAAACAACAACCGCAAATAACAACAACAACAACAACAACAACAAACCTATCTAAAAGCGAACCAAGTAAAAAAAACGCAACGCAAGGCAAGAAAAAGTGAACCAAGTAAAAAAACGCAAGGCAACGCAGCAACGCAAGGCAATCCAACGCAGCAACACAGCAACCCAACGCAGCCCAGCAACCCAACCAGCGCCATAGCCCACACTCAAACATAAACATACACAAAACAACAAAACAACAAAACAACCCCAACGAAAGCACCCCCCCCGCCCCCGCCCCCGCCCCCGCCCCCGCCCACACCCTCCACCCTCCCCCGCGGCCACCCTCCACCCCCCACCCACCCGCCCCTCCACCCTCCACCCTCCCACCCTCCACCCGGCGCCCTCAAGACTAACCTTATACACGCATCCATATAGGATCAGATGAAAGTATAAAGCAACACCATTCGATTCTTTCCCATAGATGCGGCCTCCTTACACAAAAAGCATCATTGCCAAGTCCACAATCCTCACTAATACAAGGATAACCAATCACAAATTCACAATGAAATCTACTACACGACGAAGCATCATCATCATCATCATCATCATCATCATCATCAACAAATTCCCGATCTGCATTATACTGCGCTATATCATTATCCTCATTTGCTTTAATTTCTTTCGTTATAATATTTATCCATCTGCGATCCATCATAGTGATTTCCTCTCCCTTCCGTATCTTATAATCCCGCTGATTCTCGCTGCAACTATCATACCCCTGATCTACCTCCAATTCATTAAACTTTGGTCCCAAAGTCGCCTTAGCTACCTAAGCACTTCCGGGGTAATAAACCAGCTGCACAACCCAATCCGCACAAAACTCTACTCCATGTCTACGTCTAGTTCCATATTTCCTCCATGCCATACCAGAGATTCCAGTATCAGCCACGAAGAGATTCCACGATGAGCCGATGCCTTTAGTAACTGCTGATAGAAGGCCGGTTTTTGGGGCTGCCATTGAAACGACCCATTTTGCGCGCATGTAAGAGGACTCTTCAATTGTGAGGTCACCTGGGGGTTTTGTTAGTCTCTGCATCATCAAATATCACCAACTGAAGACAACTGACCACTGCTACCATCGACTCCTGAAGGGATGTCTACACTCAATACCGACGCCTTGCTCTTATTCGCAAAATTGATCATCTGGAATACTACTGCCTGATCCTGAGGAGCCAACTCATCAAAACCTCTATGCACACCAAGCAGACCATCAATAATCAACTCCGGTGGCGAATCCAGGGTTTTGATATTAGCCTGCAACTCCTCCCATCTGGTAACTCTTCCACCTGCGTTACGGAAAATATTCAACTGCCTCCTAACCTCTACCAACAACGATGATTGCTCCTCATCGTGCCCTGAGCCAAGAACACACAGCATCACTCGAACGTGATGATTCTTGAGATGACGTCCGGCACAGATTGCACGAGCTCCACTCTTGTTGTTACCGGCAAATACAAGGACGACTGGCAATGCGTTGTGATTTGTAGCAGAAATTCGCTTTCCGAAGGCTTGTAATGCAACGGTAGCTATACCGCGTCCACCGTTCTCGGTCATCATGTCGTCTGTTAGGCCTAGCTCAACTTCGGCAATACGCTCAACGTCGAGCATTTGTAGAGGAGAGACGATAGGACAAGGTCGGTTAGAGTTGGAAAGGCGGAAACTGGGCTTGGTGGTAGTACCGCCTGATCCGGACGCAAGGTTATCGGTGGAGGTCAAGCGGCGGGCTTGGAGACGGGAACGGCTGCGGACGGGTTCCGAAGGGGCATCGGACGAGTCGGATTCAATGGCTTCGGGCCAGTCCTCGCGGTCAACTTGTGTGTTGTTGTAGCCGCCAAGAACATTTTCTCTGTTACCGTAGTTCTTGCGAGGAGGAACTTTGTTACGGGGGAGGCGGTTAAATGAGACAAGGCGCGCTTCGTCGGCGGTGGTGTCTTCTGCCTATCACAATCGTTGGAACATGCCATAGGGGATAATCCGTAGATGGAGCATACCTTAATCTGACTAAAGACAGTCTTCTTATCAAATCGATCAAGATTGCCTTGAAAGTCGAATTCAGTCTCCTTAAAATCAGTGACATCCTCGGTTGCCCATCCTTCCTCATCATTCGCCTCATAACGGTTGCGGCGTGCCGGTTTTCGCTGTTTTTTAGCGGGTCCATGTCCTCCAACAGCAGCCTGAGCAATAGCTCCTCCAAACATTCCTGGCTTGAGGACCACAGACTCATCAGTATCAAGCAATTTCTTTCCACGCTTAGCACGCTTTCCAGCAAATCTGTCTGGCCGCGCGGGGGTCGGAGCAAAGTCGGTTTCGTCATCGGCATCACGAATTGTCATGTTGCTAAATGGCTGAGTCGGGATTTCTGCGACCGAGGAGCGGCTGCCATTGCTGGGCGGGGCCGCTGATGATAAAGCTGCTTGGACGCTTTGCTGGACAGCAGATGCAGTGCGGGCCATGGATGCAGTACGAGACATGGCAGAGGAGACGGGTTGCGCCGATGCACGAGTAGGGGTAGTTATCGGTTTCTGGAGGGCGAAGTTTGGAGGGGGTGGCGGGGGTGCGAGCTGAGGGGATACGCGAGGGGCCATGGCTGGAGCTGCGGATGGCTTGCGAGACATAGAGACGATGGCGGGGTCGTCAAAGGCCGCGGATACCTGGGGAGCAGAGGGCATTTGGACGTGCGCCGGGGGAGGGACGTTGGAGACATAGCTTTGAGGAGTCGCATATCCAGAGGAGGATGGTGTCTGAGAGTAGATGGGTGGTGGAATCTGGTTCTGATAGTAATTGGGTTGAGTTTGGATGCTGGGATGCATAGGATACCCCGGATGAGGGGCAGGAGGAGCAGGTGGTGGTGGGGCCTTGTCGTCGTCTTCGAGCTCAAGGTCGAAAACATTGCTTCCATGAACGCGGTAAGTGGGAAGGGTATATCCGGTAGCGGGGAAATGAACTGCGTCGCGTCAGTTTCCATCTGATGGGACGTGGTGGGGGACCAACCGTTTGTGAGAAACAGTTCTTGATCTACTACGTCAGCGACCAAACCGCGTAGTTGAGTACGGTCGTTCAGTGTCAAAAAGACCTTCGAGCCGACAAATTGTTGTGCCATAGTGGATTGGCAGTGGTGATGGAAACGGAGCGAAAGGATTGAAGGACGATTCGAAGTGGAATCAGGATAGAACGACTACAGATGAAGTCGTGATGTTGCGGGTTCGATGGTTGTGAGAACCGTAACTCGTGTCGTGCTGGATTATTTGGGGCTAAATTAAGATTATTTGGGGCTAAATTAGAGTTGGTTAAAGCCTAGCCTGCAATTAAGTGGAATTTTAGTTGATTGCGGCCTAGCGTTAACTGCTGAAGGACAGCCGTATGCCGCCGGGTAGTGCAAGGACAACACACACCCGCTCACTAGGAGAGCTCCAGTCGGATCTGACGCAGCTGTCCAAAACCCATCGCCGCTCCCCACAAAGCAAAAATGTCCAATCTCCACAACCCCGCATCGCCGTTCGTTCCTTTCTCGCCCAACCCCGCAATTCAGTCTGGTGTCGCGTCTCCCACGACTCCGCTCTCCATCTCGCAAAAGACCCCGCAGCTGGGCTCTTCCAACCTCCGCTATGCTTCGTCGCGAAAGTCCATCTATGACCGGCATCTGAACCGTACCCAGCGTTCAGAGCTTTCTAAAGCTTCGTTCGCGTTTCTTTTTGGCGAAATGATCCAGTACGCGCAGAAACAGGTCTCTGGAATTCAGGACCTAGAGAAGAAGTAGTTTCCCTAGCTTCCGGTGTGCTGCAATTCCGCCGCTAACCAGCACAGGCTCAATATTCAAGGTTACAGTATTGGTCAGCGCTTATTGGAGCTTCTACTTCACCGTGAGGGACGCTCTGCTAAGCGCGAAACACGCGTTCTCGGAATTTTGCAATTCGTCGCTCAGACCGTCTATCGTCACCTCTTCGGAAAGCCCGCCGATGGACTGGAAAAGTCCCGCGATAATGAAGACGAGTACATGCTTATCGACAACGACCCAGCTGTAAACAGCTACATTTCGGTTCCGAGAGAAATGTCGCAGTTGAATTGTGCAGCATTTGTTGCTGGAATTATTGAGGCCGTTTTAGATGGAAGCTTGTTTCCTAGCAGAGTTACTGCGCATAGTGTGCCTACCGAGCAGTACCCCATGAAGACGGTGTTTTTGATAAAATTCGACGAGAGCGTATTGGAGAGAGAGTCTGTTTTGCCGAATAATTAAGCGGAGGTAATGGCGATGATTGATTTGTATCTACTATGGCGTGGGCGTTTGGGTTGTGCCGTTATCTTGGGATTTCTATTAATAAGTATTGTAGTTATGAATTTTAGAGGCTGGATGGCTTGTTTAGAGAGAAAGAGGGAGTGAGTGGGGGAGAGGCAGTCGTCGCTACAGCTAAATATGACTGTCACGTGCCCACTTTCCCGTCGGGCACTCGCGCTGGCCAGACAAGACTTGGCGCCGGGATGTCTCCGCTGTCAGGGCTCTGATCTGTCAACCGCATCCCGCAGCAACGGCAGCAGCAAATATATCACCGTGCATCTGCTGTCCAGCGCACCTGCCTTGGAGTATGTCTACATGCCACACGGAGAGACGGAGAGGGCAGCTGTTTGAATGATCCTTCCGAATAGAAACATTGTCTCATCGCTACTAGTTTCTGTAGGTACCCATTAACCTGGTCATCGCTTGATGCTGGTGGACGGTTGTGATGATATGTTTTGTGCTGAATGGTAGTGATGGTATGTATTGTTCTGAAGGGTTATTATGTTTTTCTTTTTTTTTCTGGCTGGAAGGTTGTAATGTTTTCTGTTGGAAGATTGTAATCTTGATTCTCCTGATATTCTGATATTCCAATATTCCAATATTCTGATATTCTGATATTCCGATATTCCAATGGTTCAAATCTCCTAATGTTCCAAACTCCTCAATGCTCTGCTTTCCCAATGCTTGCTGGCTGCTCGTTGTCTTCGACCTTCCTCAGCTGCCGCCCCGCCGCTATCTCCACCACTTTCGCTCCCCTAAAATGGTCAAACTCGCCTTTTCCCGCCGACTTGGCCGATAACACCGAATATTCCAGAAATGTTCAACTCTCAAAATTCCTCATCAACTCCCCGTCAAATTACTTCGTCCTGACAAACTCCGCAAGGGTGAAGCAAGAGTCTCTCTCACTAGTACCAAAAGGGAATAGTGTCATCTCATTCTTACACAGCGTTCCTTTCGCTGAGTTCACTCACTCAACCTCACCGACAGAACGAGACGAGCAGAGCAAAAGAAGCAGCAGCAGCAGCAGCAGCACGACGAAGCAGACGAGGCACGAGAAATCCCGAACTGACACGAAATCCCGACCCTCCCCCCACACGACGAACGACCACAAGAGTGCATTATACCCCGCGTCTATCGCCGCATTTATTACACATTCCATTCCGACATTTCTAACTACTTTCGACGATACCTGCTACCCGCCGACTACCTTCCCGACATCTACATTCCCCGATATATACCTATTACCACCGACTATCTTTCCAACATCCACATCCTCCCATACCTATTACCACCCACTATCGCTACTTGACACCTATCACCACCCAACCAGCTGCGAACCAGCACTCGCCGTCGCTGTCTGTATGCGCATCTGCACCTAGATGTCCACCAGTAGCTTCTTTAAAAAGTTCACGCCCGCCGGCAGCACTCCGATCGTTCCTCAAAAGCGAGTAGTGAAGACGAGCAATAACAGTAGCAGCGATGAATACCCACGTAAAACTCATTCCAGCTCCAACTCCAAGCAGTCGTCTTCCTCGTCTGCCCCTCGTCGTGTCGCGTCCTCGGTGACATTACCAGTGACCAGCCATACATCCACGAAACGTAGCGTCACCAGCTCTGTCCCCCCGACGAAACCTCAGCCCCAAAACCAGAACCCGAAACGAACTTTAGAAGCCTCAAGACCCGCCTCTACTCCAAATCTGAAACGACACGCTACAGATGCAGACATTAGACCACGGCGCCCGACGAAAGAACCAAAAACCGAGTCACCAACTGTGATACCACCACAACCACCGCCTTCACGACATTGCAACGGCAGTACAATATCCAAATCAACTGCAGCGACCACATCAGGAGGAACAAGTGTGACGAGTGTATCTAGCGTAACGAATACCTCAAGCACGAGCGCCAGGGACACAGTTCGCAGCACAACCAGCTTAGCCAGTGCAGCCAGCCCAACCACTGCAGCCAGCGTAGCCAGCGTAACCAGCATAACCAGTCGCCCCGCTTCCTCCCGCTCACCCTACTCCTCTCGTCTGGAATCATCTGACGAATCTTCGTCAGATGAACGTAGCAGTAAGCGTAGTAAAAGAGGCTCCGCATCCCCAGCAAATACAGATACAGAACGAAGAATAGTACACCCGATAAGCTTCCGAAGCAGGGACCCAAAAACAGGAAAACCTGTTGAGCGCCCTACTTTTATACATGCGCATGATATCGCAAATGTTAAGCTTCCTGGATGGTCAAGAAGGAGAGGTGTGTAACCTTATTGTCCCGTGATTCCCTGTGTAACTCTGCCTTGAATATACATTGAACCTACATACATGCATATTATATCTAATTTTAATATCTCCCTTTCCGCTGCCCGTAGTTTCTTTACCTACATGCAGCTCCTCGATCAATCTCACTCGTCCTACTTGAAACATATCTAAAGAAACCTCTGCTAACCACTCATAGAATTCCGCACCGCCGACTCCCTCCATCAAATAGGCCTCCACTACCCCGGCATAGCAGACCAAGAAAAATTCGACCTAGTCCACAACGCCGACCCCGACGAATTCGAACCCCTAGCCGAGATCCTGACCACCATGGAACTAGTTTCCTCCCACCTCTGCCCTCCAGCAATCAGCGACCTGATCCACTCCGAGACATCAGGCGGAATAGTGTACCGCATGCGTCGCAGTCTAAAGCATGGGGACAGTGTAAAATTCCTTGAGAATCTTCAAAGCTACAACCAACTTATCCGAGAGAACCGACGGAATGGAACATTTAAACGTATTATTGGTAATATGTCACAAGTACCATTTCCTTTGGTGGAACATATCCTACAACAAAGCTATGCACGAACTGTAGCTCTTCAGGTCGAAAAATTACAGGAATATAAATCTTTTTCTTCAGAGGTTTATGGCGAATTATTACCAAAGTTTACTGCTAAGATTTTTAAAGAGGCTGGTTTAAATAGTACTAAGGTATTTATGGATCTAGGATCTGGAACCGGGAATGTTGTTTTACATGCTGCCCTTGAATGCGGATGCGAAAGTTGGGGATGCGAAAAAATGAGCACCCCTGCGGAACTTGCAGAAAAACAAAAAATTGAATTCCTGGCAAGATGTAGAATGTGGGGAATTAATCACGGCGCAGTACATCTTCGACATGATACATTTTTAGAGAACCGAGCCATAGCAGAAACCATGAAACGGGCAGATGTTTTATTGGTAAATAATTTCGCCTTTGAAGCGGAGTTAAATCAGAAGTTGTTGGATATGTTTTTGGATCTTAAGGAAGGTGCTGTGGTTATTAGTTTGAAACCTTTTGTCCCCCAGAATCATGTCATCACTAGAAGGAATAAGGAAAGTCCTGTTAATAGACTTAGAATGGTCGAGAGAGAATACTTCTCTAGAGAAGTCAGCTGGACGGATTCGGGCGGGAAATATTATGTTCATACTGTTGATGGTAGTATGTTGAGGGAGTTTATGGAGAGGGAGGAGAGAAGGGAGGCTGAGGGTCTGTAGCATTTGGGGTAGGCGGTGGGAGCCGCGGCGGCGGCGGCGGCGGCGTAGGCGGGAGCGGTGGGAGGGCGTAGGCGTAAGCGGTGGGAGCAGTGGGAGGGTGTAGCTGCGGGGTGGGAGCCGCGGCGGCGGCGGCGTAGGCGGCGTAGGCGTAAGCGATGGGAGGGCGTAGGCCGTGGGAGGGCGTAGGCGTAGGCGTAAGGAGATCAAACATGAGAAGTAACACAGTGCAGATGACAGCAGGGCACAAAAAATTTCCATAACCTTTTCTTTCTTTTCTTTGGCTTTTTTTTTTTCTTTCTTTCTTTCTTTGGCTTTTTTTTTTTTTTTTGTATTCTTTAGTATTATTATTATTATTGTTATTGTTATATTTATGGTTTTATCTATTCTTTTATTCTATTGCGGGGGGTTTGGGGGGTTTGGGGGGTTTTTTGGGGGGGGTTTTGGGGAGAGAGAAAGAGAGAGGATTAGCGTTTTTGACAGAGACAGAGACAGAGACAGAGACAGAGGGAGGATTAGCTTTTTGTTTACTTATTTTTTTTTTTGTGTGTGTTTATTTATTTATTTTTGTTATTTAGAGCGATGAGTTTATGTAGTATTTTTTGATGTTGATGTTACTATTTATATCACAGTTTTCCTATTCTTGTTCATATCACGGGTTTGCTGGACTTTGAACTTGAGCCTTTTTTTTTGTTTTTTTTGTTGGTGTTGATGTATCTTTTTTTTTGTCTTGCTGTGTTTTTTTCTTGCTGGGCTTTTTTCTTGCTGGGCTTTCCTTGTTGGGCTTTTTTTTGTTGGTGTTGATGTTGATGATGTATGTTGATGTATGTTGATGTATGTTGATGTATGTTGATGTATGTTGATGTATGTTGATGTATGTTGATGTATGTTGATGTATGTTGATGTATGTTGATTTATGTTGATGTATGTTGTTGTATGTTGTTGTATGTTGACGTTGGTGTTGTTGTTGATGTATGTTGATGTATGTTGATGTATGTTGATGTATGTTGACGTTGTTATTGATGTTGATGTTATTAATGTATGTTACCTTACTTTTTTTTTCTTTTTCTTTTTTTTTTTATTTTTCGTTTTCTTTTTCTGTTAGTCTTATTGTTGTTATTGTACTATGAAGATGAAGCTTTGGCTTTTTTATTTTTATTTTCAACCCTCAACCCTCAACCCTCAACCCTCAACCCTCAACCCTCAACCCTCAACCCTCAACCCTCAACTCTTGGATATTAGATTCCCGACCCTCGATTCCCGACCAAAGATACAGATACAGACTTGGACTTGGACTTGGACTTGGACCTGTATACCGGATTCCTGGATTCTTGGATTCTTGGATTCCTGGATTCTTGGATTTTTAGAAAAAGATACAGATTTTTTTTTTTTTTATTTTTTTTAACAAAGATACGGACTTGGACTTGTATATTGGATTGCCGGATTGCTGGATTGCTGGATTGCTGGATTGCTGGATTGCTGGATTGCTGGATTGCTGGATTGCTGGATTGCTGGATTGCTGGATTGCTGGATTGCTGGAGAAAGATACAGGGTTGGGAGTTATGATATAGAGTTGGGATTGGAGATTGGAGTATAGTAGGATAAGAATAAGGATAAGGATAAGCATTGAATGGGAAGAAGTTATGATTGGGAAGTGTGGATGGGGATTGTGGATAGAAGATTGTGGATTGTGTAGAAGGGAAAAGAGATTATAACTGTTCTTTTTTTTTTCCAAAAAAAAACAAAGAAAAAAAAAAAAACAGATGCTACTTGAGTGATGAGTGATGAGGGATGAGTTCCCGCTTTTCTCCCTTTCCTTTCCTTTCCCTTCCTCTCCGTCAAACCTCCTGGCCCTTCATTGTCGTTTTGCAAGCGCCGCAGTGCAGCTTGCGCATCAGAGAATATTGTTTTTTTTGCAAAAAACATTCCCTCGGTCCTCAGGTTGTGAGCTTGACGAAGAGCTTTATGAATAGCATATAGTTCTGCATCGAATACTTCTTGATTGGTTCCTAGGTGGAATTCCTGGGATGCGTAATTATTATTGACCTGGTAAATCACTGCTGCACCTGTATGGTCATTCGGGAGTTTCGAGCCATCTGTCCAAAAGCATTTGGATACAAGCTCCTTCCATTGTTGCGCAATTGCCGAGGCCTTTTCTGGTGTTTCAATGATCACTGTGCCCAGTGTCTTTCTCCCTGTACGTGGTTGAACGCTCTCCACCTTCTGAAATCCGGAAAGTTTCAAGCACCGCTTATACTCTGGAAGTCATCGAGGGGATCAATCAAGAGCTTCAATCATGGGCGTCAGTTATAATTTCTCCCGATTTAATTGGGATAGAAGTTTATAAGTTTATTATGTCTGCACTGAAATTTGAATAATATTTATTACCACTTCATAAACCAGTTCCTTTGGAAAAGCCAGTTTTCGCAGTTTTTGGACAGTTCACCTGGGTTGGTCAAGCCTTGTATTCAGTTAACTTGTTTTTTTTGCAGTTTAACCAGTTTAACCAGTTTATATTACTGATACTAAACTGGACTGGGTCGCTGTACAGTTCTCATATTCCGGCTGTCTGTAGAGTTTGTTTTGGCCTCATTCTGAATTGTTTTGTAAGACTGGAGGTCTGACCAAAATATCAATAACATCAATAACATCAATAACATCAATAACATCAATAACATCAATAACATCAATAACATCAATAACATCAATAACAGCAATAACATCAATAACATCAATAACATCACCCAAAACCCAAAACCCAAACCCAAAACCCAAAACCCAAAACCCAAAACCCAAAACCCAAAACCCAAAACCCAAAACCCAAAACCCAAAACCCAAAACCCAAAACCCAAAACCCAAAACCCCAAGCACCTCCCATCATCATCAGCACCACAAATCAAGGTCAAAGTCCAAGTCCAAGTTCCCAGTTATATCTTAACTTCCCATGTATTATTGTAGCGGATATATCCCAAAAGCCAACATCTCCAAACCCCATCAAAAAAAAACCCCCGTCAACAAAAAAATACCCCCGGGCCCCCCAAACCCCCCCAAACCCCCCAAACCCCCCAAACCCCCCAAACCCCTCAAGCCCCCCAAACCCCTCAAGCCCCCCAAACCCCCCTTCCAAAAAAAAAAAAAAAAAAAAAAAAAAAAAAAAAACAGAAAAGAAAGCATCATCTATGACTTAACATAATACTAATTCCAGCTATATATATATAAAAAGTCTTCATATTGCAATATATTCCTAGTTTTTTTATATTTATATATATACAATATTTCAAACCACAAAGAAAAAACAAGAAATAAAAAAACCGAGAATAAAAAACAAAAGACCATATACAAAATAAAAGACCATATACAAGAACTCTCCGAGCCCTTTCCCCCTACCAAAACAAAAAGGCAGAAAAAAAAAAAAAAAAATTCGACGCCCCAAAACCAAAACAAAAACAAAAGCAAAAAAGGCATCTCTGTACAAGATAAATTTCAAATTTCTATGTACAACGAATGTCCTCATGATAGTAGCCTAGCGGGGACTTTTGATTCCTTTCCTTATCCTAGCGTAGTGTCATCATTTTTACAAGTCTTTCTGTATTTATAGTATCCCCAATTCTTCTCTTTTCTTCTTAGATGTTCCTAATTGAAACAGTCTTCATGTTCTTTCCTTCCCCTCTCCCCCCCTCCCCCCCTCCCCCCATCTTCCCATCTTCCCATCTTCCCATCTTCCCACCCTCCTCCCTTCCACGGATCTATCCATAATCCTCCCTCTCCCTCCTCTTCAAAGACTTCCTCCTCACACTGATCCTCTTCCCAACCCCCAATAACCCCGCCCGCACCATGCCATCACCAAACCCCTAATTCCTCCCCGGCACCGGTTTCCTCAGAATCGCATGTTGCGCTGTATCATTCCTTGCAGCCTGAGAGTAACCACCCGAATTCCCCAGTCCAATCTCTACAGAATTCATCATTTCCAATGTTTGAAGGGTCCTATCCCTTTTTCCTCCTATTCCTACTTGACCCCTCCCCTGTGTTTGTGCCTGCCCCTGCCCCTGTGTCTGTGCCAGTCCCAGTCCCAGTCCCTGTGACTGTCCAACAAATTCCCTCAATCCTTTACCCGGAGAAGTTCTCACAGCAGCCGGATTTCCAGCTCCATATATAACACCCCCGGAGCCAAGTAGAGAATTCTGAGCTCTCCATTCCTGATCCGCAACAACGTTCCAAACGCGCGGGACCTGGTGAGAAAATTCTTGAGGACGGGGTTTATTATGTCCCTGCAGAGATGAGGAAGGGTCTTGACTTTGAGATCTGGTATGACCTCGTGGTGGATGCTGGTTGAAAGGTTTTCCTAGTTGTGGTTGAGAGAATTGGTGATGAAGTTGATGGTGGTGATGGTGATGGTGATGCGGCTGCTGTTGCTGTTGCATCAACTCTTGACGGTGAGGAATTTGGATCATTCTTGGTGATCCGGAAAATGTAGCTGTCTGTGCGATATTAAGAGAGTGGATAGACATGCGTTCTGTATCTGCAGGGCTTTCGGCGGTTTCATCGTCAACACCGGTGATCGGGGAGCCAGCGGATGAGAGTCTGCTAATTGTTGATAGGGTATTTGATTGTTCAAAATGAGGATTATAGAAAGTCGGTAATCCTGCTCCAGTGTCTTTGCTTTTACCCTGATCATTAATAAAACCGAGAGGAGTAGGAGTTTGCTGAAGCTGTGATATCTCGGTGGTTAAAACGTCAGGCATAAAAGGCATCGCGCGTGGGGCCCTGTATCTTCCCCTAGAAATACCTGTAGTACTCCCGGAAACTGCGTATTCGTTGACATTTGGACGGCCAGGATATGGTTGATAACCGGCTACCAGATTCATAAGCGCTGCATGGTGCCCATCTTTTGTAGGTGGACTTGGTTTGCGTATATCTTGACGCCTCGATGGGTCATGCGCATCCGAACAACTGTCCTCCACACAAGCCAGTAAGGGCTGTTTATCTTTCTCCGGAGTTATAGGACGAGGCTCTGGATAGTAGTCTCCCATACATGCCAGTAACGGTTGCTTATCCTGCTCTGGAGTTGGAGGTCTTCTAATTGGGATAATGTCTCTTGGGCATGTAGCACTCCTGTATGGGCTAGGTTGACGACTCTGTGGCCTATCAGCTGGGGCGTTATTGGTACTAGCAATAATAGCTCCGCTCGGAGGCAAAGAGTTGATGACTCCAGCGAGAGTAGTTGGCGACGGAGGACGCTGAATGGGTGGGCGATAAGGTTGGTAGGGTTGTGGTTTCGGGGGTACAGGTGGTGCGCCTTGAGGCGGCATGGTTGCTGAACGAATCATCGGCGGTGATCCCATTGGTGCACTGGCTGAGGGTGGCATGGTTGCGGGACGTGAAAGAGCGTCGTCCAGCTGCTTAGTCATTAGAAATGCTCCATCATTAGTTACTGGGATGGAGTGACAAACCTTTTCTATTGAGAATCCAGAAGGCTGTTTCCCCGATGATTTCTGGATATTTAGAGGCAATATAATCTCACTGGCCGGAGGAGTTACTTCTTCAGCATCCTGTATTTCCTTCACTGGGAGAACCGGTAATCCCAAAGGAAGATGAGAAGCTGATTCTTCTTGAACGAGGGCCTCTGGCTTATTAGAACTCCCTTCAACCATTGGATGAACCGCTGCATCCCCTGGGGTAAACGAGGCGCTTCTAAGCGGCGTAGGCTCTGGGATATCCACGGGACTGATTTCTACTGTCTTTACAACTTCCTGTGGAATAATTGCTGTATCTTCCGGAGTGAGCGGCGGTGATGGAAGTCCGTTATTATCACCATTCTCTGTTGCCGAATCGCAAAAACCGTTGCTTATGGCATCCAAAGCACACCCCTCAAGCGTGGAAACCTCTGGAGGCGGTAGCGATGTTATCGAATTAGGCGTGATCGGGTTCGATAACTCCTGTATTGTGGCCGGCTCATAGTGTTTTGAGCTTTGTTGATGTGAGTCCAGAGATTTTGATGAAACCCGCGGCGGAGATGTTGGAATAACCGGAGGCGGAGGGGGTGGAGGAATTACATACCTGGGACCGGTCTCCCGGGGTTCCGAAACCTTCTCAGCCACTGGATTTTCGACAGATGAAATTTCCGCTTCTATAGACATGATATCCGGAAGAACTTTTTCCTTAGTTTCTGAAGGGCTTGGTGTCCCGATCGGAGTAGGCGGAATAATCGTCACTGTCGGTAAACCAAGGGTAGTGGCGGCTGGTTGTGTCGTGCCATAATGTAAATTTGCCGGCTCTGACTGTGTTCTATCCGGAAGTGCAGGTCGCTCGACAGATAAAGCAATGGTCGGGATATCTTGTATCTCGGAGGTTGAACGGCGATGATTATGAGGCCCTGGAATTAGAGATGGATGCATATACCCTTTACCACTAGAAATAGCTGGAATATGATGCGAATGTAGCTCTGCAATTTGCCCATGTCTGTCCGGTGCATAGGAAGTCATACTAGGTAATCCGATTGCAACCGGCAATTCTGGGAATCCTTCCAACTCTGAAAGCCTCTCATCTTCTGCCTGTTTTGAGTCTAATTTTACCAGCTCCTCTCGTACCTTATTGGTACGTTCCACAGCGGGGCTTTGGGAAAGTGTAGAACCCGGTGATATGGGACTAGCGGTTGCAGTATTACTAGATACCGGGGAAGAAGAAGTGCTTTCAATCTCCTTAGCAAGCCTTTGGTGGATTTGATCATCTTCTTTGTGATCCTCTTGTACTGCTTGCATTGAGAAACCTTTACGTTCCTGCTCCTTCTGTTGTTGCAGCTGTTGTTTAAATTCTTCCGATGTCTCTGCCCAAGTTTTAGGTCTGTTCAGTATCTGCTTGACAGGTTCCGAGGATTCTGCATTTTTCCGCGCCTCCTCTTCCACTGGGGTCAAAATGGGGCAAGCAACCGCTGGCACAGTTGTTCTCAGACTTGGCGTTCGTCTGGACGCCTGCGCATGATGTGCGGCCATGCTAGGTTCCGTGTTTTGCCTGACATTCGGCCTCGGGGTGGAGTTGGAAAGTGAAAATTCTGAAACAGGGCTATCGACCCGGTTGATGGCCCCAGATATACCGATGATACTAGGCGGTGCAGATCCAGTGCCATCAGAGACCGGCGATACTGGCGCCGTCGAATTGCTGTCTGTCGTAGACAATGGGTAGCCGTTTGCTGAATGTCGGGATGGTGTAACGTAGCCCCCCATTGGTACAACCATCGATCTAGGAAGAGATGGGGCGGTGGCTACCACGGCTGCTGTAGCCTCGTATGCACTTTGTTCTCTTCGTGGTCCAGGTGCTGCGGTATTGTAAGATGTAACTGGTTTTTTTGATCTCTTAGATCTTAGTCCAAGCATTTCCATCATTCCCTTTTTCCGTGGCATGTTGGCTTCCTCCTTTTCATAGGCTGTTCCCCTACTCAAAAAGCTTCCAATCCTCGAATTTGCTGGGTGTGATTGATCCATAGAGGGGATATTTTTCGGCCTCGCTGGAATCTGGTTGAATGAATGTGGACGGTCATTTTGTTCCTTTTCTTCTGATGACTGCGAGCTGAAGAGCGTCCAGCGACGTAGATTTCTCTTCTTTTCCGCAGGCACCATAGCTGAAATATCGGGAAATAGTCGTAATTATTAGAAGATGATGAACCGGCGATCAAATTGCTATATATGTCAGATGTAGATGGTGTCGCTTCGTATATCTGCAGCGTAAATCGAAGGTTGCTGCGCTGCGAATGTTCTTGCGGCCTAAAGTATTTTGATGTGGCTGTAGTGTGGTTATGAATGTGAAAGTGGAGGATGGAAGGGTGATCGTCGTTCAAGAAGCATCTGTAGAGTTCAACCCCTTTGGAGTTAGCGCCAGACTTCGACCACCGATTACTAGTGCATCTAACGCATGCGCAGTAACTTTCTGCTGGTTGTGCCTATTTTTTGTCACTCTTCTCAAGGATTATCATCTTCTATGGGCACCATACATTTTAGGGGCGCCGCTTGCTCTGCTGTGTTGGCTTTGCTTTTTGGGCTGCTGTTGCTGCCTAGTTGACTAGAACCAATGGGGTATCGTCGGAGGTGTGATCTAATGAATGCGAGCGATAGTCATGTATGTAATTGAATACGTACCATGAATACGAGGCTTCACTTCTTTTATTTTGATATTTGCAGGTCCTCGAGATGAATTACAGTGCAGTGAAGCCTGAAATTTACTTCTCCATCTCAGAAGAGAAACCAGGTTGATGACTGAAATGAAACGAGAAAATGTGCAGAAAACGGGTGTCTGTAACTAATGACCAATTGGTTGGGATTTAGCGAAGTAGCAACGAGGCGCAGCGTAAGGCGCGTCTGGAGACCTTCACGGTAACACGGCTATGTTTTCTTGGCGCCACCCCGGCCACTCCACTTTTCCCGGTTCAGGAGCTTATTTCAACGAAGACAAGGCAGCCAGCCACAGGCCCACATCCAGCACCGCCAGACAGCTACCGAACAAGAAAGAAATCGATTCTGAAACGAATAAATAGAAACATTTACCGGAGGATAAACCAGGATTCCCGCAGAAACAATGTCATAGGAAGTGATCCCATTTTCCTCACATTCTTACAGTGCATATTTTTATCATGTCCAAAACATGTTTTTATGCGTGCATCATCAACCCGACATCATAAAACAATGGTCCCAACCCAAAAAGATCACTCAGAAACAGTCCCGCCAGCCCCGCCACTCTGGTAACCGAGCTGCAAAGCTGACAGCTCGGTCAGCTTTGGGGATCTCTCAAATACAAACTGGACACAACGTGGGTAAGCTTCATCATGCGGCGTCTAAAAATGCAAAGACCCATTAAGAAACGTTTCAAAACGTTCCTGAAGGATTGGTTTACAGGCAAGCTGATGAAAAACATGTGCTAATTAGCAGAGGCTGAAATCATCTCAAGACGCGAGAAAGTTGCATCATGAATTCATAAATTACTAGGCGAGTCGTATGATGTAGTAGTCATTAGCTAACCATAATAAATACATACCATCATCAGTTCCTCGGGTTTGTCCGGACCCCGTCGCAATAAAAATAGCAATAACACCAGCGCTAGTAGTGTAAACCTGTCATGGCAACCGGTGTATGTATGTACTTTTAAAGTACTTCTAAGGCGCATCAAGAACATCAACTTAGCATATTTAGTACAAAGAAACCGTTTTTTACAAACTGTAACTACATCATCGATCACATTCCATAACTCACACGTGACGATTCTCCGCATAACCTGCACGCTATGTACATACAATCCCCCTCCAATCCCAGTAACCGTATTTATGTACATAGCACTCAAACCCTCACTTGTACCAAGTAAATAAGTAAATACCATGCATAATTCTCCCCATCTCGCCATCTCGCCCCTGTATGTACTCCCCATCGATTCCATACATATCTATATCTGTAAAACATCAAACCTCGCTTCCTTGTACCCATCATAGCACATCTCGCTTAATCCTCGGGTACTGGTCCTATGTATGGTCGTATGTATGTTGTTAATCGTGTGAGGTGACGTCCATAGCGCCATAGCAATAGCTTGACGTTTCGTTTCGTAGCAATCGGAACCCTGGAACCCCAGAACCCCAGTTGCAACCATGGAACCCCGGAACCATGAAACCCCAGAACCCCAGATATGTACACAGTCGGAACCCTGAAACCCCGGTATGTAGGAGCCATGAACGCCCGGTGGACTAAATAGCCAGTCGTAGCTTAGCCAAAGCCGAAGCCCAAAGCCCAAGACCGTCTCGGCAAGGGGCTAGTTTCAAGAGCCAAGCATGATCTTCGGGAGGCTATGTAGGGCTACAACGACAGCGACACAGCCTCGTCGTTTGAAGATCGCGGATTGGTATGTCCGCTGTATGCGGATTTGAAAATGTGGGGTTGTGAGTTTATGGATGGTGGGGGATGATGGGTGATGGATGGTGAGTGCTGGATGATGAATGCTGGATGATGATTATAGCGGGGATAAACTAGGTGTGGATGGTATTGGATGCTGGATGCTGGATGGCGCTGGGATTTTATGTATATTTTAAAGAGATATCGATATATATCTAGATTCAGGACAGCATGATACTGTAACTCGCAGAGCGAACAGGGCTCAAGAACACTGTGACGAGAAGGACAAAAATGGAGAATGAAAGACATGAGGGGGGCTACAACCCGAAGAACGAATGACCGCTCCGGGGCGTTTCCGGTGACAGTTAGCAATGTGCTGTAATTAGATAGCTTCGGACATAACCTTACGGTTAGATGCGTGTATGGAATAAAAAACAAAAAAACAAAAAAACAAAAACAAAAAGATACTGTAACTCGGGTTGGTATTATCCGTAGGTACCTTTAGTCCCGAGAAGAAAACTACGTAGCCATACTAACCAACCCAATGTTCTTGTGGTGAAAATAAAGGTATTTGGTGGGTTATCCCGCTCCATGATTCCTGTCATGAAGCGATGACTAAGGTACCTAAATATCCATCACTTTATACGACAGTAGTAGATTGCTAATGTCTTCACATACACTATACCGGGCATCATAAATCTGATCTGCAACACAGAAGTTGCCTTGGTCTTTGGAGCTAACATTACCTGCTAGTTCGGGTTCAGGAGGGCGTAGTTAACACGAAGGTCGAACTGGATCGTTTACCGGTATGTATATGGGCTGTAGATTAGTGATCAATGATCAATAGGCATGGTCAGTACGTCTCATATATTATTTGTATCTTGCATCTTACATGGAACCATTAAACCGGGGTTTCTTTACATCATCCGTAGCATCGGGCTATCTTCATCTAACGCAACTTAAATGATTACTAAACCAAAATTCCAATACGAGTCAGGGGGGTAATTCTTACCATGTATATCAATCAAATCGTCAGATTTCTTTCTGACGATTTAAGATCTAATCTGGGCCAGGAGCCGTAAATTATAGATCCTCGGGCTCCAATGTAAGATGAGATATTAGATTGAAGAATACTATCGTGCGCAGTTTTCTTCATGGACAGAGGAAAACTGCGTGTTTAAAGGGTTGACTGGAAAATGGTGGGTTGACAGTTATATATCCACTCTGACCATACGAACAATGAAAGACATTGAGCGAGGCAGACTTGAACTTTGTTATTCGTGGTGACGGAGAAATAGTAAGGTATGTGGTTATGTGGCTTATTCGCTGTGAATTAGCTACTCTTTAAGGGTTTCTGGCCACTAATTGGAGAAGGGGAGGTTGAGAGTCTTATTGGTCTAATGGTAGACTGATTATAAATTTTGTTTGGAATTAAGTTTATGTAAGATCCAGTGGAGGTAAATACGTTGTGAAGGTGAGTGCATACGTATCTTCATTGATAATCATCATCGCATGACATAGACGGTCCTGAATCTCAGTGTTACCCGTAGTCCGTCCTATTGAATCAAGTGGTATGAGATGACGATGGAGGTGGAGGTGGAGAATGTGTTTGTGATTGATAAAGAGAAAATGCAGAGTACAACGTAAGAAGAACAATATACATGGGAAGGACGCTAGTAGCGCCAAGTCTCCACCATCAGCTCCACCAGGTCTCGCTTAGGACAAGGCTTTCCGAGAAACTTTTAACACGTCCGGTCTAGTCCAGAGTTCGAACGGGATTGGACCACACATTAGTGGTCTTTTCGGTACCTTGGACTACAATCGACTGCATAATATGCCGTCTACAGGAGACTGACGTTGACCACAGAAACCATTTCTGCTTTCCGGATTTGACCTTTTTTTACTTCACCCAAATCATGCATAAGACTCTATCAAGTTGCGAAGCCAAATAAATTATATGTGCTGTAAAAATAAAACACGGTTTATAGCTTGAAAGGATAACTTTGCGTGCAAACGTGGTGTATGAAGCATTATTGAACTTATTCTCGGCTATGTACTATCAGGTGTTTGAAGAACTGTATAAAAGTGTATGAAATGAGTGAGAAATCTGCATGGGAAGCTGCTGACAACTGTGTATAAGTTATACAAAAGATACTAAAGTTCATAGAAAGATATACCGAATGCCAACAAAATATATACAGATAGAAGATATCAGCAAAGTGAATAAGCATACAGTTGTTTTGAACGTAAGTTATTCACATCTTGGTTGATTTGGGAACTAGTGAGTGATTAATGGTGCTTGAAGTTAACACTCCTTCATGCCAAGCCGACCAAGGTATGTGGTTCCGGGAATGTCATGCGGCTTCACCGTGCATGAAATGGCGCGTGCTCCTCTCCACCCCACATCGATGCACACTCCACCTCTACGATTTGAAGGCTCCCCTACTCTACAAATCAATTCATAACTTTCATTGACGCTAATCTTGCGATAGGCGGCCATGAGACGAGATATGGTTTGTGCCGAGACTCGGCGATCACGAGGCTAAAAGCTCGCTAGCTACGGGTACTAGAAGGATATCTAGAGTTCACACATACATACATGCTGTTCTGTAATCAGAAAGTATGGACCTGGAAACATGGAACTTTGGCGGTAGATGGATTGCAATCTATCTACATATTCGAAATCAATGGATATGAATCCTAGAGAGCATATGAGTATACGTAATCCGGCAATACTACACAAGAAAGGCCTAACTTGCAGTAGGCTATGAAATTCGTTCGGGAAACTGAAGCCGCGTTTCAGAGCGGATTCGGATTGTGCTTCTAGGACTGCATATACTAGGGTACAATTACCGGCTAACAAATAGTGTAGGCTGAAGCGATATACTGGTTTAGATAAACCACGAAATTTGCTCAATCAAACGGATATAGAGAGCTTCACTGATCAACACACGGAAATATATCACGTAACCCCCTCCTTTGAGATAATAATCAATCAGCGAATGAGCAGAAAGTGGCGGCAGCAGCATGTGATGGTCGGAGAGGCGCTCTTCTGCGAGTATCGGCATGTCCCGTGAGCCCGGTGAAATGCGCATTCAGCTTTGTTTCATTTATACATACATCCTTCTGAGCCTCGCTGCATGCGTGTCTAAATTTCTACACAATGATAATTGGCAGGATTTCAAAGGAATGGAATCTAGACGACGACTTTGGAAAGGCTTTATGGTTTATGAAGAGTTTCTCACCGCTCTGTTGCATTAATCGCTACCCAATGATGATTTTCAGGTTCTTCATAGACCAGTATCCCTCTGACACGCAACAAGATTTTTGAAATTCCTAGGAAAGCCATGCCGCCAAATCTTCGAACAAATTTCCATACCGCGCTTGGTTGCGTTCAGCAGAATACTGATCAGCTTCTATATTCCGATCAGAGATTCTATCAACGAGTGAGCAAAGTCGCTGCGCACACAATCAACGGTTGTTTTGTTCATATCAGGTCACTTATCAGAATGCATTTACACGTGGCCTACTGTTTGTACAATTGTCTCGATTTTACACGAATGGTTTCCTGTAAGATATCTTATTCACACATGATATGGCTCATCAAGCTGATCGAGCTGCGCCAAGCTCCATTTTCCGTTTAGTCTCATAGAGATTATGGTGTTGCTGTTTATCCTATTGGGATTTCAATACTGTTCTTTCCGATAGAATAGACTGAGATATTTAAAATCAGTCTCTCGGATATATTAACCTCTAGATCTCATTCTACACAATATTATCGGCACACTACTTGGAATACTTAATACCTTCATTTGAGAAATTCAGCAAGCTTCATTCACCACAGAATATGTAAGCCAAACACCCGGCTATCATCTATAAGGAATCAAGCTGATCCAGACAGTTCGTCACGGTCTGGTGCAACCTCTTCTGATGAATCAACATCCGATATACTCCGCGTTAGCCTCGATCCTGGGAGTCATCCTGATACTCTCATCCATTGCGGCAGCACAAGGTGGATCAACTGAAGAAGACACCATTGTTTTCGTCAACATTACACATACCGACACGGCCATCGGTCGTATAACATTCGCAGCCGAGCCCCGTGGCCGAGGAACAATTGGAATTCTTCTCAGTTGTACTATTACGTTTGCGTTCTGTATCTGGACAGTCGTACATCCAAATGTCATTGCAGATTCAACATTATGGTCGAGGATAGTCTACAAAGGTATATTGATGGTTATCGCGGCTATCAACCCGGAGGGAGTCGTCATTAGTGCTTATGGCCAGTGGAGGGACGCCCGGAGATTGAACAAAGAGATTGAGGAGTATTTCGCGAAACTTCCAGCTACAGACAACGGGGACCGGTCAGTCAAAGCGGCAAAGAAATTACGTAAGAAGAGCCGAGAATGGTTGGGGATGGACGGTGCGTTCTTTGTCGTCATGGGAGGCTTTGTAATCGATACATCTAAGTGCACATCAAACGAGAATGTTGCAATAAGCGCTATGAAGAAGTGTTTCGACGTAAAACCAAGAAAGAAGGATTCCAAGTTTACAGCAACCCTTACTCCTGTTGGCTTCCTTCGATATCTACAGGAGGGATACTTCGATATCGATGACCCACCATTTCAGAGGAGTCAAATCGCAGATAAAGGTAAAGCAAGTAACATTGCAAAGGTTTTATCGGCATCACAAGCTGCATGGCTGTTGCTTCAATCCGCAGCGAGATGGGCCGCTGGTCTCAAATTGAGGTAAAATAAGAGGCCGCCACTTTCTAAAAGCTTATCAAAGCTGACTGAAAATAGTTTACTGGAGATTCATATTATCATTCAAGTCTTCTGTACAGCCCTAATTTTTTACTTCTGGTGGCACAAACCGCTCGACGTGAACGAACCAATCTCTATTTATTTGAAGAAGAAAGTTGGAAACACGGACAAAACGTTCAAACCAATCGAGGAGATTGAGAATTTTTATAGTACCGACGAAGCCCAGAAGGTCCTCTTAGATATGGAGAACGTCGATATCGGATACGAACCTGCACCGCAATATGCCGATGAGATCCAAGACGAAGAATCGGCGATAGAGACACCGGCACAACAGGTAGACACCACGGTGCAGCCAATACAAGAAACATCTCATCTACTTCAACGCTCAGCAGACTCACCTTCCGATACCCCACATGACTCATCTTCCGAAACAGAGGTGTCATCTTTAGATAGACCACAATCATCACTCCATATACCAAACGAACGGCCGCGAGAGCCTGTACCATTTCATCTTAGGAACTGGAAGCCCATTCATCCTCTACGACGTCCTTACACCATTACGCGAAGACCAAGTCCTACTGGCATCAAAGCCAGGGCTCTCCATGACATCGTTTTCTACGTAACCGGCGGGACAATAACCGAATATTCAACCGATAAGTCAGGCAAACGCAGTGGCAGCACCCGTCGAATGTTTATGGAGGGAGCATTCGTCGGAATCATCGCCGGACTCCACGCATTAGCCTGGAACGTCTACTTCCCCACGGAGTACGAACGCATAGCCTGGCGATTCTCCTGTATTGGCATGTTCGCATTTCCTCTTCTGCCAATTGTCATAGCTTCATTTGCATCATACCACGACGATCTGGCGAAGATACTTTGGTTTATTCATCTAGCTCAGTATAATCGTTTCGAGTGGACAATGCACCAAATACTATCCATTTATGAGATTGCTGATGCTCAGAGGAACAACGTAAAGACTGGAACAAAACGCAAAGGACTATTCATTCTAAACTTACATATCGTACTCATAGTCTTTGCTCTGCTCATGTTACTTGGGTACTTAATTTGTATCCTTCTGATTACTATCGAATCTTATGCTAGCATACGGGACCCGCCAAAAACTACGTTCATTACACCAAGGTGGACCGATTATTGGCCCCATTTGTAAAGTTTTGTATTTCAAGCGCTTGTTTTATCTATTCTTACGTTAGAATATCACCACTTTGTATTTATACTGGTGGTTAACCTTGCTTTCACAGGTTTCTTCGTCAGAGATGTTACTTTGAACTACGAGCGGGTGATAGTCCATGCCGTCAAAGATTCCATTCGAGGCGGCGACGAGAAGAGAGAGCGGAGAGAGGTGAGGACGGAAGGGAGAAGGATGACAGGGGCCAGAGGACAAAAGCAGAACTGGGGAGAGGAATTGAAGACGGGAAGGGTGGGACGAAGGGCATGATAGAGTGATGGAGATGAGAATCGGGAGAGATTAGCGAGGAGGTCGGAGACTTTCTTTTTCTTTTTCTTTTTCTTTTTCTTTTTCTTTTTCTTTTTCTTTTTCTTTTCTTTTTCTTTTTCTTTTTCTTTTTCTTTTCTTTTCTTTTTCTTTCTCTTCTTTTCTCTTCTTTTCTCTTCTTTTCTCTTCTTTTCTCTTCTTTTCTCTTCTTTTCTCTTCTTTTCTCTTCTTTTCTCTTCTTTTCTCTTCTTTTCTCTTCTTTTCTCTTCTTTTCTCTTCTTTCTCTTCTTTTCTCTTCTTTTCTCTTCTTTTCTCTTCTTTGTTTTATTTTGTTATTTTTTTTCTATAATGTTTTTTCTTTACTGTTTTTTTGGGAAGATTATGCACGGAGCAAAAAAAAAAGAAAAAAAGGGGAGGGTAGGGAAAGAGGAAGGGAGGAGGATAGGGTAGAACGTCCCAGCGTGGAGGCTCCCAGGCAAACATGGCTCCAGGAATATACAACGCTTCAGAAAGGAAGCCGCAGAAACCCGGGGAAAAAGAACCCTGTACACATACACACACGGAATGAGCAAGAAGAATGGGAAGAAGGGGGAGGAGCGTAGATAGATTTATTCCCAGATTCCGCCACAATCTTAGGGTTCCATGCAAGTATTTCCCAGTGAAAAAATAAAAGAAAAAATGAAAACATAAATAACAAAGATTCCATTCCGTATAAACTAACCGAGCACTAAGGAAGCAACAGTTTTCTGAAGTCACCAGCATCACACTACATGTGGCTCTAAGCCGAGGGTGTTTCGTATAGTCGCCATAAGAAATGACAGGTTGGGAATATGCATGTATATGTATATATTCCTGAACGCTGGAAACGCTACAGGTTATGAGCTAATATTTCATGACTAGGCATTCGGAATTTCTTATATGTTGTTTTACGATTACTTTTAATTTTATTTTATTTTATTATCTCATACGCGTTTGCAACCCTAAGTTTATGGCGAGTGTTACTATTATGGTAAATTGTCTATCACTGGTTCTCCCTGGTGATAGCTGGGTACGGCCCAGACCGTTCTTGCGTGCTTGAGGTTGTAGCCTTCTCTTGTCTTCCGTATTTCATTTCTTGTCTTTTCTCGTCGTTTTGTCCATGAGCCTTGTGTGCTCCTCAATTTACTTCTAAGTTCCTAGGTAAGATTCACTTTGACTTCAGAGCATCGACGTCTTCGAAATCATGATACAGAAGGTGAACAGGTGAACAGGTGAAGAAACTCGGGGGAGCGAATATAAGACCCCTGATAACCCATAGAAGCTAAGATAGCGCACCACGCACCATGCACCATGCACAATGAAGAAGAAAAAGAATGACGACGTCGACAGGACTCGAACCTGCGCACGCGAACGTAAGAGATTTCTAATCTCTCTCCTTAACCACTCGGACACAACGCCTTTTCATGCTGCCGATTGTACCATAGCGTTTGTGATATCAATATTGGAATTGTATGTAGAGGGCTCAGGGATCGTTGGTTGAGTCTTGCAGGAGTCGGTGATTGGGGAATGGTTTATGAATGAAGGAGGGTTGAACTTATTTTATGTAGCGGTATGTATGCAGCGGTTAAATTATGGGTCTAGATTTAAACGAGATATAGTCTTTCTCCAGCTTACGGTCTTTTGTTTTTGGGGGGGTTTGGATTTTACGAAGAGTATTATTTGAGGGTATTGATGTACACCATATCGGTTGTAGGTATTGTTGTAACGAGGAGTTTTTAGTCAAGGGGTGCAGAAGAAGTCTAATATAGACATACCTCGATCGGTAATTGATGGGTAGGGTTGAGGAGTATGTAGGGTTCATTAGATTCTTACCCCTCGTTATCATTCCTCAAAGTGCATTGACATGAATACATCTGATAGTGCAACTACTACAGTGCAAAGAAGTGCATAGATACCAGAATTATAACAGCCGGGCTGAACCCCTTGCTCGGAAGATTCCAGCTCCTGGCATTTTTTTGCTGTGGAATGTAGAACTCCTGGCAACGTGTCTTTGATGCGAGGAAACCTCAGGAGTTCCCGGAATTTCGGCATTCCATTACATCTTGGTATTACTTCCTGAAATATTGAAGGAAGGGGGTGTATACACCGATGGTTTAAGTATCCCACCTTTTCTCGGTTCTATATCCATCATCCAGCTTGTTTACAGTTCGTCTATCCAACAGTTCATCCATCCAGCAGTTCAATAATCCAACATTTCTACCGCTTCACATCTCATCAGCCTCCAATCTTCTCCAAACTTCTCCAAACTTCATCTCCCAAAATGCAAACCACCATATTCGCACTCCTCCCCCTCCTCCTCGCAGTATCTGCGCTCCCCGCGGCTCCTTCCACAGACATCCCCAGGGTTCACGCACCAGTCTCCAGCCACAGCGCCTCCAGCAGTTCCGACACCATGCCGAATTCCGAAGTTATGCTCGCCTTCATGAGCAATCCCTTCCCACTCCTAACCACCCAGCAAATCCAGCGGTTAAACGAAGTCAACGGAGCAAGTCGATCCAGCCGAGTACAAGATTCCCGAATTTCCAATATCCCCGACTGTCCTGCATGTTCTACATTTTCCGCTTCTGATGTTAGGAGGGCTAGTAGTGAGCTTCAGAAGATGGCACATTGGACGGATAGGTTTTGTGCTCAGAGGGATGTTAATGATCGGGTTGTTGATGAAAGATGTAAAGGATGGAAGGAAACGACTATGAAGCAGGGGGAAAATACTGTGTTTAGGTGGTCGGGTTGTCCGGGGTTTGCGTGGTTTTGTTAGGAGATTGAGGGTTTGGTGATGTGCTTGGGAAGATTTGTGGGAGGAACAGGGTTTTGGTGAATTGGTAGAGAGGATGTATTTTATAATAATTGATGTTTTGGAATCTATGGGCGGGAAATGGGAATTGTTTTCCTTTTCTTTTTGAAAAATTGAAAAAGTGCTGAGAATTCAGTGGGTGTGGATACCGAGTGATTGAAAGTGAGTCGGGACGAAAAACTACACCTCATACAACGAACCAGTGCCGTCTTTCAGTACACCAGTTCTGATTCTTAGGTCGTACATTTGGCAGATTGTGTTTGAATTTGAGAAAGGAGATAAGACTAAGAAAGATCAGGACCGGCTCTGTGCCCCTTACTGGGCTTTATAAGTTTTTACAGTGCGTGACAGAATTTCCTGACGGTTTATTCAGGGCTGGTTCACTTTTAGCGATTACCTAACGCATAGCTAAAGAATATTATAATTCTGATAAAGCTTACGGATTCTATGAGTCATGTTCATGAGTGTCCACAGCCCACTCCATTTTCACCGGGACATGCGAGATAACACCGCTTAGTATTTTGGTGGAGATAGCCTGAGTAAATGGTGGCCGTACGTTGAAACCACCGCATCTTCATCAGTCATGAAAACAAAGTCCTGAATTGAGAAGTTTAATTCTTAGCCGGTTTAATTTCTTATCGATAGTGAAGTATTTCTCGTCAATGTATACAAGCATGAGCGCCAGAGATCCTCATGGGATCATGATACTGCGGCAATATCGCCTTCCATCGCCTTTCATTGCCTTTGCTCTCGATAAATGCCAGATGAAATGCAGTGCCGAATATTCGACTAATCGGAAAAGATTCCGAACCTCGTCCGCGGAGAGAGCCCGTTAATTTTACACGGTCAAGAATCTTGCGTTAGCAGGTGGCTTCCTCATGGGTTAGTCGTGCAGTTCCAGTGCAATTTGAATAAGCACGTTGTCGTCATGATGGACTTGGCTTGTGAGACGTCAACCAATGACTTCAAAGATGGCCATACGAAAGAGATTATGTAAAAACCTTTCGCACTGCGGGTTCCGCTGTTATTTACTCCAAATTATTTGATACCGAGTACTCCCGCTTAATCCGAAACAACACTACTACCAGGCTTCTAGCTCCTACCATAAACTATCAACTTCAGCTCTCTGATGTTGATTTTACGTTATCGCCCCCGCAATATTTATCAAATACTAATCAATCTCTCGCATTCGTTACACACGCTGTCTCAGAATTAGGGTTGCAAAATGCTTAGGGCTTAGCATTTGTCCCGACCTCACTACTTTGGCGTTGCAGGACTCGGCGAGAGGCCCCGGCGTCGCCTGCGGACATTGCACCGCCACCATAGCGCGCCACTAATTTTAGCCAGGCACCTCTCTTTAACCGAGATCACCTCCTTTGAGGTTTCCAATACCGGTGGTTCGCATCGACAAGGTGAGCGCAGAGAGAGAGAGCGACAAAAATCGGACAACTTTTAAATTCGAATTGTTGTGAATTTTAGCGGAATTCCGGTGGCGAACGTGTGTGTGTGTTTGCAAAAATTTGTTTTGCTGCATGCCGGTCTTGCTGCCTAGCATATCTTGGGGTGTTCCCCTAAAAAACAAGCATTTCCAACCATGCCCTGCAATAGGCGGCATGCGTCGCTCCTGCTTCAAATGGTGTTGCAGAGCTGAACCACACAGCGACGGAACCACTTACACCATGTAAAAGCACAGTCAGATCATCGCGCCCGACCTCGAAAACAAACATGCACCGACGGACCAATTCGGCTTTGCGGGCTTTACAAACTCGATAACAGTCCACAGTGCTACAGATACCCAAGACGTCAAAACACACCAAGCTGGCTCGAGCTTCATCGATTCTCCTGACAACTCCTTACTTTGCAGCTCTGCCGATCTCATTGCATCTACGCCATACCAACTCCTGGATTCGTCCTTCCATCTCTTGACCTGACGACGTTCTACACCACAGCCAGAAAGCCAGGCACGAAAACGGAACAGCCTCCCTCAACCACGCTCAGCAATTTCACTTGAACGAAAGTGAGAAGTAACCCGATACATGCGCACGTTCCCATAAGCGTCAAGATGTCCTCCCCACCACTCGAAGAGGGCGACGTTATTCCTCCTACTCGACCACAACGCCACCCGCGAAACCTAAGTGTAGACACCATCGACACATCTTCTTTGGCCGGTCGAAGGTCTCCTCGCCCACGATGCGGTTCCGTTTCTACCATTGCTACTATACCCGAGAATGAGATTATGTCACCTACCTCGGCGGGCCGTCCATCGAGCCAGTTTAGACTCCGAAGAGCCCCAACGGCCTCGAAGGATTACAAGATACAATCTGCTGGGCTGGACCCGGGGTTGGATCCAGAAGTAGGACCAATTAGTTCGGAATATGAAAGCTTGCATACGGAATGTCAAATTACTGTAGTGGAATTCAATGAAGAACAAATCGTACAACAAGATTTTTTCAATGAGGGGTTGAAGGAGTTTTTGGATAAGCCACGAGAGGATTGGGTTAAGGTTAGGTGGATCAATTGTAATGGACTCAGCTGGGATATTATTCAGCAGCTGACGAGACATTATAATTTCCATTCACTGGGTATGTATTCTCTCGAATTTCGAGTTCGGCCCAGTTGTGGATATTAGTGACAGACTGTTGATGAAGAGAATAGCACTCGAGGATTTGTTAGCAAAACATGACAACAACCGCCCCAAGTGTGACTGGTACTCCGACCACGCATTCGGTACGTTCAATTAAGCTTTTCCGCCTTTCCTATTTCGATTACTCAACCCCCACTTGGCGTCTTATGTCCAGCGACTTAGTGCCTACCTCATGATTTGTGAACATGAATATGTATATGCCGGTATGCAACAAAGCTAATAACTCATCATTATAGTTATCCTTCCGCTTCTCAAGCTTCTCGACGGTACCGCGCCAGACTTTGCACACCAAGGCGACCCCTCTTTCTCGCAACACATTCCTCTCTGGAAAAAGCTCCTCTTCGGTGCTCGCCAACCCAAACGCAGACCCGATCCAGAATCCGTGGAACCAGAAATCCCCCAGTTCGACAACTCTCGCAATCGAGTTCGCACTTTACAATCTGCCTACGGAGGTCCTAACGCCGAGAGAATTGCATACATGGAAGCCCACTCATCCCTTACACCGCTCGACAAGATAGTTCACGTAGAACAGGTGTCTATCTTTTTAACATGTGAGGGGACGGTAGTATCATTTTTCGAAATCTCCGGGGACGACATCGAACCACCTATCCTAGCTCGTTTAAACTCCGACAAAACTCTCCTGAGAACATCCTCGGATCCATCAATGATGCTACAGGCGATTATTGACGGAATTGTGGATTTAAGTTTCCCTGTGGTATCCGCATACCAAGACACCATAGCGGAATTGGAGCTAAACGTCTTAACTGATCCAAACGTCGAGCAATCACAAAACCTTTATATTCTAACCAGTGAACTCTCGCTTTTGAAGTCAACAATTGCACCCATCGCGGCTGTAGTAACCTCACTTCGAGACCACCGAAAGACATTACTCGCCCCCTCCGCCAAGCGTCCAAACGGGGTTGAAGTATCCGATATGACACGTACTTATCTTAACGACGTATTAGACCACGTTTTATTGATTCTAGACAACCTAGAAACCATGAAACGAGCTGCGGACAACATGATTGATTTAATTTTCAACACAATTGGTAGTTTGCAAAACGAAACCATGAAACAGTTAACTACTATTACGATTTTTTTCTTACCGTTAACATTCTTGGCGGGATACTTTGGAATGAATTTTGCGGTTTTTCCAGGAGTTCAGGAAAATTCAGATCTTTACTTTTGGAAAATTGGAATTCCGTTGGTTGTGGTTACGTTGGCTTATTGTCTTCGAGAAGTCGTAGGAAAACAAGTGGTGAAGAAAGTCCAACGAAGAGCAATCAAAGTAGCCGGAAAAAGACGCCGAGGAAAAGGTGGCGGTAAAGGGAAGAAGGATTAGGACTCTTCTGAAGGTATAGAGCTCCAGGAAGGATCAATTTCTAGCGCCAGTGAAAGGATATGGAATGGAGTTTTTCACTGGGGCTTCGGAAGTAGTACCGGTAGTGATACAAGACGGAATACGGAAAGTGATACGGGAAGAGCAAGGAGTTGGAGTAGGAGTAAGTCGGGTGGCTCGGTGAGATCTGCTAGTATGTCAACTGCAAGTAGTAGGATTGGGGATACCGTAAGAAGCTCGGGAAGTACTGTGAGTATCTTGACAGAGATCACGGAGTATAGTGTGGGAATTACTGGCATGCATGAATTGGAGGATGAGCAGATTGTTGTGCCGGAAAGTACGGGGAGTGAGGATAGTGGAGCGATTACGGGGAGTGATGATGTTTTGTAATAGTGGTATGATATTTCTTGATCTTCAGGCAGGGAGCGGGGGGGGGGGGGGGGGGGGGGGGCAGGGTGTAGTTGGCGACAGGGGTGGGGCTTTTGTATCAGAATGTTTTGGGTTAGAAATTGGTTAGGAATGTTTTTGTTTTTGCGTTGTATGATGGATTTTCCTTTTTTTTTTTTTTACTACTGGGAATATTTGTAGGTAGGTAGGTAGAATAATGGTGAAATGTAGTGTAGTTGTCAAAAAAAAAAAAAAAAAAACCCCACCTTTTCAGGAGTTCGTTCGTAGGTTGGAATAAGCGCGGCTGTGCTGGGAATCCTGAGGGGATCCAGTGGAGGACATACACAGCCGTTGCAGCCGCCGCGCTTACTCTTAATTCGACTACATGGTCCTAAGCGAGGTGTATTTTGCATGATATTTTTTTTTCCGGGGGGGGGGGGGGGGGGGATTTTTATCTACTATGTACATGTATCTACTGTCGTGAACATTTAGATATTTTGGTAGAGGCATGATCATGCATAAATAATTTCTGGTATACGGGTTTTGTTGCAAGGGATTTGGAATGTTGATGGATACATATTTCAAGAATGGTATCGTGAACGTTGTGGACGTTGATGAATCTTGAGGAAGATTTTGGTATTGAGGTATGATGAAGGACCGCGGACACAGGACGAAGGTTTGATGTGAGGAAAAGCTTGGAGTCAAAGGAGAGGGATAGATGGAGGGGGAGATATGAATGCCGTAAAGAACTAGTATCTACAACCAACCACAAAAAGTGTGAAATTTCCCATGGGCCATGGTCAGACGTAGGATGAGCTGGAACTTGGGGGGACAAAGAGAGAAAGACAGAGAGAGAGAAAGACAGAGAGAGAGAAAGACAGAGAGAGAGAAAGACAGAGAGAGAAAGATGGAAATGGAGACCTTAGTAATAGTGAGTGACGTTGGACAACGAGTAAAGATACCGTCGACAGAATAAACATAACGAGGAGATGTGCGCTGAGGCAACGTTAATATCCACCTCAAAAGTAGTCACAACACCGAGAATGCCTCAACAGGTACTCTTGTATGGAAAGAATATAAATTATATAAGGAGGGGAGGGTGCGCTTAGGTAATGGTCACCTTCATCAGCTGTCGTAAAGAGAAGATGACTGTACAAGCTGAAACTTCATCATGGTAGGTATGAATTATATTTCGGTTACACATTCATAACTAGGATAGTGCAGGTATGATGTACCAAGGCCGTGCTTTCGCTTGATCAGTAAGGGTTTTGTGAGATTGGGATACGTAGTCTTTTGAGATACGGTTAGTATGTTGATTATTTTCACGGGGTTATATATATATATGTTGTAGTTATTATAGACATCTCGTGGTTGTTATAGATATCTCATGAGCTACATCAGCTGATTTGACATTTATTAACAGGGTATAAGCTATAAATAATACATTGGAGGACTTCCCCTCGCTCTATTAGAGCAGGAGTTCTATAGCTATAGAACGTCAATAGAAAGGATGACTTCCCTTCAGTACGGCTCAACGTTTTATAGCTTTTAGCCCACTCGCTAGTGGCTAGATTACGGGTTAGCGCGGATGCTAAACTGAAGTGCGGATGACACGCGTCTTAGCGCGTAAAATCTCTTCACGTCGCGTTTGTAGGGCCAAATGCATAGAAGCGAAGTGTTTCTATAGACCGTCAATAGACAATTTCTATAGATAGGGGGGATCGACCCCCCCTATCTATGCGCCTGTTCTATAGAGCTATAGACACCCCGCTCTATTGGCCCAAAATGCAAAAAATTGCTTCTATAGGGGTCCAATAGAGCGAGGGGAAGTCCTCCACTATTCTGCCACCGTGGTTATCGTTATGTGCCTATATGTAGGGATAGAGGAATATATAGAAAATGGGGGATGTTGAGTTTTTCTTAAAGAATTTGAGGGTAACACGATACGCCAAATCTTTAAATCTCAAGAATATCCAAATCTTCAAGGCCATGGTATGATTTTCTATATTCCCTCAACCAAATAACGTAGGAAAAACTGAAATCATCACTCATAATAAATAAAGCAAGCCGTTTTTTTTTTTCAAAAAAAGAAAAAAAAAACACAGAAGAAATGTCTAGAATAGTGGTTAAAAAAAACAGCAATGCCACAAGAAGTTCGGTTTTCAAACAACTCCCTAAGTTCATTTGTCGCTTCTTACTAGCATTGTCTTCAACCTCATGTTGTTTGTAAATCGGGCCCTAATATTCACTTTCACCTCGTCCCTCTTCCCTCTGCCTTATTTTCTTATTTTGTCTTTTTTTTTTCGCTATTGAATCTATATCTATATTTTCACGGGCGACCGTAAACCATATTCCCCAAACATAACAAACTATAGATCATTATTGCCCGAATGTTTGTCGCGACTCTCATATTATCATTATCACCATACCAGAAAAATCATTGAAGCTATGATATGACAGCCATGATGAGGATTGTGTAAAGGAATTCAGTATAAACATATGAATGTGATATATACAAAGGAGTGTTATCAATTCGTTAAGTCATCAATTGCGTAAATTAGAGGACAAAGGAAATCTTAAAGCATGGGTCACATAACATGTTAAACGGAAGCTACCGTTTCAGTCGCTTCAGACTGCCCTGGAACCGGAAAAGTTGATTCAGTTGGGGATATCTTAGTTGCCTTCCATGGCGTTGGAAGCGTTCCCGTGAGTGCTGCCTCGTCTCCGGCTAGCAACACAATGAGTTAGTACGATTCCAACCATGTCATGAAATCAATAGCTTACCGATCATAGAATAAAACATTTCCAACAAGGCTGGAAACCAGAGCGTCATTGAAAGAACTTGTCCGAAAGTCCACTTGTCGTCGTCCCACTTTTCGAACTCCCCTGCATTCACCCTGATTCGTCTATTTTCAATTTGAGCGGTGTATGCAATATAATCATTGACCGCAGATCCAATGTTATGGCGCATCCATCTAATTCTCCATAAAAGATAGAGTGGCAGAAACTGGTTCCAGATCCAAACCAACAAATACAATCCCCAAATAACCCTCAGCATGAGTTTATGAGGCGCCGGCTTCGGGAGGCGTTTTTCTTCGGAGTCTGATGTTGCGTTCTTTTCATGCTTCTTGGCCTGAACAGTGTGTTTCCATTTTTTTATGAATTTCAAGAATAGTAGAGGTGTAAAATTTGCGTCCTCCCATTCCAGAATGAAGGTGAAGATAAGTGCAACCGTACACATTGCCCATGATGTGTGAAGCAATTTCGCTTCAACCTCCGCGGGAAAAATTGCGACAAGGAACTCTGGCATGCATTCCCATCCAGATTTATTGGGTGCTTTGTAATAAGTTGTGTCGACTTTGTAGAAACTGGTTCCGGCGATGTGAAAGTAGAGTGCGTAACCTATCGATCCTGTGGCTATAAGCAATCGAAAGTGTCGTCGACGAATCCTCTTCCGGAAAAAGGGCGAGTTTATAAGAGTAAGAACAGGGCAAATTGTAATCACAGGTGTGTACAGGAGCAGTATTAGGTCGTAATAAAATCCTCCAGTATTAAAATAGCGATCATTGTATGGAACGGATATATCAGTCCAGGCTAAAAATGTTGCAATTTGAACCGTGAAAGAGAGATATAATGCCGAATCAAGAAAACTTTTCAGCGCAGAAATCAAGGATTCGTTCATGCGGAAAGCTATCCTTTGGAATAGAGTCTTCGGGTCTGGTGGTTGATCATATAGTGTGTCGCGTTTGTGGTCGCCCCGAATCAACCCAAGGATAAGGACTGCCAAAGTTGAGATAGTGCATGTTATGCATAATATAGTTAAAGACAAAATAACCTATAAACTGTTTAACAGGAATTCAAGAAGAATATGCTGGCGAACCTTACACCAATGCCCCCTAGATCTGGGTTTCCACCTCCAAAAAATAAATAGGCCTCTGGGCGTTTTATGCATTGTTGGAATTGAATCTTCGCATCTTCTATTTTTGCACCAGTCGCCCAATGGTAAAATTTGTCGGTCTGATCCATCGATAATCCTTTGATAATCCTTTATAAGAGAAGAAGGCTCGTGGTAGTTGAAAATAAATCCCATGATTCGCAACTGTAACTCATCCTTTTAATACCCATGGCTTTCACTAACTCTCAGAGCCTAGCATACCCAAATATTCCTTCACCATGGATCACACTGTTTTAGCCTCAGGTTTTGGTGAGAGATTTGACAACCTTCGGATAACTTACGCCCTTAGAGACTCAGTGTTGCATGTTCAAGATAATTAGTGCTGTGCTCCTAGACTTAGGGCGCTTCATGCGCCTAGCATCCAACGACGCTAATTATTATGCGGTATGCATGCTTGATTTGAAGTTTTGGGCCGGGGCGACAAGGAGCATCCCGTCTCCTGAACTATTTAGAGTACCATTCGATTCTCGAGAAACGTCAATAAAGACTGATAAACTCTTATAGAATGGAATAGAAAAAATAGTTGTGGAATATCACAGTCCGGTATAGTAGGATGATGTGACAACTGATGAACTGATAAAGTCAATTATGAAAACCCACTTACAGCTGCCTCCTAGAGGATACGATGTGGATAGTCCACATCAGTGTGCCTAAATAAGCGTGCTGCAATGAAAATCCATCAGTGTGGTTTGTCATACTCCTATGGAGACTTCCTGAGTGATTCAATTATCAATCATATGCCACGACAGAGCTTCACAAAATTCCGTGTGCTTTAGCTTCTCGCAATAACATTGAAAATTGGGGCCATCGTAATTAGTCGAAAAAACGACAACTCAAAAGCACGTGTAAAAATCTTGCACGGTGATGTGTCTTTTTAGTCTGCAACATGACGAATGAGCCGTATGTATCCATATCTTTCAAACAAACAGTCAAAAACTTCCTGGCCTTACAACACGCTCATTGTTGGGAATCAGTATATGATAGACTCTCGGTACCTATATATGTTGAAAAGGGAAAGCTGAATCACAAAGATCAGGACTGCGGACGGACAAACGGTAGAGGTGGAGGGCCAGGTAAGTTTATTCAAAATGAAGAATTAACTGCCGATCTGACACGACAGCCTTGAATGAAGAGGATGGGCGCTAACGCACCTGTCCACCTCCATCACTACACCAGCGAGAGCACAGCTTGATAGGCAACTTCCAACAACATATTTAGCCAACGTTATACAAATTTAACTCCCAGCCTTACGCGATAATGACATTATGTCCCTTGGTGTCCGATATCGGGAACAGTCGTTAGCTGAAATGCTAGATAGCAACAATCTTTTATTGGTGCAGGATAAAGTCTGATTAGGAACGTTCAGGGGAATTCGCTGAATGTATCGAAGCGACAGCCAGTTAAAGCCGGAGAAAATGGGAAAACTTCAATTGCATCTCTGTAAGTCTCACGAAAATCCAGAATCCGACGGCGCTAGTTTAGGCGTTTATGAATGAACGAAGAGAATATCTCAAAGCAACAAACTACGCTGCATGCAGCGGACAGTCTACTTCCAGGGTCTAGCTGATCTGCCCCCTTAGCCTACGGTACCAGCATAATATTTGTTGGAATCCAAAACCTCCGCGAGGTTACACATCATACTTCGAGATTGATCATGGTTTGATTTGATTTGATTTGATTTTCTTCAACGTTCCCAACCTTAAGGTTATGACGTATGCCACAGTCTAATTACATTTCGAGGCTCCAGCTGTTACCTTAGAGTCTCGCTGGGATCCGCCCCAGAGCGTACTTCATTTCTTGGGCCTGTTGTCACCTCTCTTCCTCCTTCTGATTTTCATTCTCGTCGTTACATTTTGGAGCCCTGTTTGCTCTTCTCCCACCCGGCACTCTCAACTCGACAACCTCACTCCGTTATTCATACCCTGGCTCTGCTCTCTTCTGCTCTCCTCTGCTCTCCTCTGCTCCCCTTCACTCTCCTCTTCTCTCCTCGCCTCTCTACTTCAATCCTCTCTGCTACTCTTCTCTCTTCTTTTTTCTTTGCTTCTCTCCTCTCTTCTCTGCTCCATTACACTGGTCGAGATTGATCATGGTGGTTAACTGGTAATAACCGAATTATACCAGAAGCTACATCTCAGTCCGTTTTAACCGCACTACAAACTTGATTCTGATGTTTAGAGACGGAAAGCACCCGTGGTGTTGATGCCGGAAAGTAAAGATATGGTATTTGCAGCCTTTATCCGAATAAAATCAACAAAAACTGTTCCAAAATAAATATTTGATAGTTCTGTTCTGGCTGGCTGGTATGGATAATGCGGCTGTTGATAAGAATGCAAATGTGATTATCGCAGGAGAATCAACATGTTGAACTATATATGATGATGTAGGTCAATGTTCAGAAATTTAGCACTTGAAGGTTTTGAATTCTCAGAAATCACGGAACAAAAGGTATTCTTCTTTTGACCAGACCTACGACTGCCGACTGCACGTATGTACAACTGTAGCTCATGGCGGGGTAGGTTGTCTCAATCGCTACGAAGCTTCAACTCAGTGTATCAAGGTGCCGGGAACAGATGACAGTGGTGATACTTCTAGAATAATACGTTAACCCTCGCACGACAGAATGTTTCGAATCAATATGTATAGTGACACGTCTGATATAAATATGGTGATGCCTTCAGTAACATATGGTGCACTACGACAACTCTCGCGCGATATAAAGTTTCAGAATCAAGATGTATATATATCAACGGGACGTGGATATTCTGATTCAGATCCAGAGACAACATGTGTCTATGTGACCTCCTTGATTAACAGCAGAATTATGCAGCCAGTTGTACAATATAACAGCCAAGATCACGCATGTGAGTAACCATGGTACTTGGTATATTCGAGTACGTATGAATCCAGAAGTTTCTGGTTACTAGGCTGTCAGATATGTAGCTTAAAGCATGTCATTATGATGTCAGAGGATTCCTGTTGATAAGTGCTTAGTTACATATCCGAGTTTGTACATATGAAACCCCTATACAAAAATTGAAAGCCTACTTACATGATAACATGCGAGGATGAGTGAATCTCAATTCAGTTCTAGAGTCTAGTGTCAGGATATTGATCTTGACAAAGACACACTTTCCAATCTATATACTTTTTAAAAGTTTTAATTGTCAATACCCTCTAGGTAATAAACGTCTTTGTATTGTTTGCCACTTGTACAGGAAATCGTGATTCGTGGCTCATAACTGTTTGCATAAAGCGCACTCCAGAGTGATATGTCATTACTAATCCTAAGCCACCAATGGACACAGTATCGCCAACATGTCGGTGCCCGCTGGTTTCCGTGCAAAATACTTCCAGTATGCCCTATCCGAAGTTCCAAGCCAGACTCCGTAGATAGCAGATACCGAATACACACATTCCATTCACCAAGACGCTAAAAACTTGGTGTTACGTATTTTCATCACCAATCCCATAAATCCCATAAATCCCATAAATCCCATCAAATATCAATCCTTCAATTCCTGAATCCTCCACATCCTAGACACCAGTACACCAGTACACATTCCCAAACCTTCCAACAAAAAGCACTCAATGGAAAACAAAGAGCACCCCTCGTCGCCAAAAAAAGAAAGGTTCCCTTGATGACGCCAGAAAAGAGTATCCTTCGAGCAACTCAACAATAGCTCTGACCCCGATTTGAACGAGGGACCTGTCGATCTGCAATCGACCGCTCTAACCCCTGAGCTACCAGAGCATCTGCTACTGCTACTGCTACTGCTACTGCTACTGCTACTGCTACTGCTACTGCTACTGCTACTGCTACTGCTACTGCTACTGCTACTGCTACTGCTACTGCTACTGCTACTGCTACTGCTACTGCTACTGCTACTGCTACTGCTACTGCTACTGCTACTGCTACTGCTACTATTACCTCTACGGCCAGAAGAGCCCAGGAGTATGTTTTTCCACAATATCACAACATTGCATTCCTTCTTCCTTTGATATTCTGCAGAAGTAGTATCTATCAACAGTACCTGTGAACGATTGTGAAATCATGTAGGAGATGTTTTTGTTATATCGAAACTTGGAAAGGCATTGATAACTTGACAACTTAATAACTTAATAACTTGATAACTTGATAACTTGATAGTTGATACCTCGAAGACTTAACACAAACTCAATAACCTGAAGACTTAACACAAACTCACCAACTTGATATCAATGACTCCATTGTTCTCTCTTACACCAATCGAAACATCAGTAATCCTGCCGAGTCCCAACTAATGATGATGGTGATGGGGTTTATTTATTTATTTATTTATTTCCTCATACTCGCATGCAACCGTAAGGTTATGGCGGAGGCTACTCTTTTTAATATACATCTTGAGTTCCCGGTTGTTACGCCGGTTGCTCACTGGGTTGCGCCCCAGAGCGGTCTGCGGTGGCAGGGTCGTAGTATCCCTGATGTCCCCTCGGTGGTATAATCCTTCTCGCGTCGTCGGTTCCAAGAGCCCTGTTCGCTCGGGGGCCACCTCGCCGGGTTGTTCCCCCCTTTCCTCCTCTTCCCCTCCCGTGTTTTAACTATTTTCCCGCCTTTATTTCCTCCGCGTAGTCAAAAGACAAAAACAAAACAAGATACCAAAAAGAGCAGAAACAAAGCCAAAATACAAAAAGTGACTCCCCCGGGCACCCTCCCCCTTCCGCCCCTCTCTCCCCTCTCTTCTGCATTCTCCTTCATGTCCTCCGCTCTTCCTCTCGTACCCCTCTCCCCTGTCTCCTCGCCGTCCTCGCCCCTTCTCCTGTTCCTCCGCTCCGCGTCGTCATCGCTCACTCGTCCCCGTCTTCGTCCTCCTCTCCCCCGCTTCCTGCGTCCCCTCCCCTCTCTCTTTTCTGTTCCTCGTCCCTCCTCTCTGGTGACAAAGGAAAAACAAGAAGAATCACCGCCTCATCTTCCTCCTCATCTTCTGTTCTCCTGTGCCATATCCGTCCCTCCGCTGCTCCTGCTCGTCCCCCCCTCTCCCTAGGCTTCTATCTACATGCATTTTTTATCGTTATTCTATATATATATATCTATATATTTTCTTTTTATTGGGTTGGGGCATGCTCGTCATCCTCGTCCAGCAACGCTCCCCAGCCTGTGGTCAATGAAGTGGGTGTGTTTCGATGGTGATGGGGTAGGGTAGGGTAGTAATATCACTTATCCTTAATCCTTATATATATAAACGAGCTTGAATCTTGAATCTTGAGTCTTTGAGTCTTTATTAACATTCCTCATTCTCTATTCCTCATTCTTTATTCTTCATTCTTGATTCCTCAGAATCACATACATACAGGTTCGCTCGGGTAATGGGTATAGCCACCCCAGCATCATTCCAATACTATCCCAGTACTATCCTAGTATTATCCCAGTATTATCCCAGGCTAATCCACTTCCTGGACGTCAATTTCCGGGGTATTGCTATTACTGACTACTTTCCGATATCTGTTATCTGTTATCGGTGTTGGTATCGGTGTTGGTGTTAGTGTTAGTGTTGGTGTTAGTATGAATAGAAGGACAGGTATGAGTATGAGTATGAGTATGAGTATGAGTATGAGTATGAGTATGAGTATGAGTATGAGTATGAGTATGAGTATGAGTATGAGTATGAGTATGAGTATGAGTATGAGTATGAGTATGAGTATGAGTATGAGTATAAGCATCGGCATCAGTATAAGCATCGGCACCAGTACAAGCACTAGTATAGATGAAATTATATCAGAATATCATTTTCCGCAACGATGCAACGATGCAACGATGCTACAAGACTTCCAGCCTACAAAACAACAAAGAAAGACTACATCTTGATGTCACTTTACTTTACTCAAAAAACAAGAGAGAAGAGGTTTTAGGTATCAATGACCGAAAATCAATGAGTAATAGCCAATAACCGATGATGAATGACTGACAACCAATAATCAATAATCAATAACTGATAGCCTATAATCAATAACTAATCACCAATAATCAATAACGGATAGCCTATAATCAATAACTAATCACCAATAATCAATAACTGATAGCCTATAATCAATAACTAAGTACAACCAATAAACACCATATTTATAACCAACCCTAAACCCTAAACCCGTAAAGTTCATAACTTCTTCAATTCATTCCTTATGCATATGATATAAACTCCGCATCCACAAATCATCGACCCCTCCATCCATCACCCAATTCCTCCACACACACCCCCCCCCCCCCCCCGCGCCCGCCGCCCCCAGCGCCCCCACCCCACTACACAGCCTCCTCCACGCCCTTTTCCCTCTCCCTCAAAATCCTCTCCACCTCCCTCTCCCCATCCCCACCCCATCCCAACTCCCCCTCCCCCATCGCCACCAGCTCACACCTCCTCCTCACCTCCCCTCTCTTCTCCAACTCCTGCCAGATTTCCGTTTCCGTAGGCTTCAACACATTCAACACCACCTTCCCCAACAAATCCAGCAGCACACAAGCCATGACCGTCAGTGCCATTGTAAACCACCAATTCCCATCCCTCCCAAACTGTTCCAAAAGACTATTTCTAACATTATGAATAACATTATTCGCGTACGTGAGCGACAGTATGACATTCCACAGGGCCCAACCCCCGATTGATAGCAGGAAACTAAGAGCTGCCATTAGGTTCTTGTTATGCATTTCTATACCTTGCATTTTAATGGAGATTAAGATGACGCAGACTGTGTAGCTTAGTGTTCCGGGGGCGTAGATGGATTGATCACTCATCAAGCGGTTGGAGAAGAGGAGGTAGGGGAGGAAAAAGGATAGTAGGGATTGAAGGATGGCTAGGAGCATCCATTGTAGGTACAGGGGGAGGTTGAAGCCTTGGTTGTGGCGGCCGTAGGAGTAGAGTTCTGGGATTGCGAGGAGGGTGAAGGCGCGGAGGTCTTGGGTGAAGATTCCGAGGCAGAGAACGGGGAGGGAGGTGAAGAGGGTGTTGAACATGCTGAGGGACCAGGGTTCGTAGAGGGAGCTGCCGGTGTAGCCGCAGTAGCGTTGGAAAAGGGCTTGGGTTAGGTAGAAGAGCATTTCCTGAGTTGATGTTAGTAACCAGAAATAATGCTACATGTATAGCCTGAAAATAAGGCCTATAGAGAATAGAGGGCGATAAATATATATATCTTCCAAAAAGTCGCTACAGTATACTTCGTAGTTCCAATATAATCTCACGGAGATGCCTGAGGAATCGGAAACGGATTAGGGTGTTGATTTTCTTCTGTTTCACCACCTTGTCGACGAAATGCGGGGTTTCCTTCTTTTCATGTTGAGTTGTTTTGTTTGTTTATTTGTTCAGAAGGCTTTTCTTTTTTTCTTTTTTTTCCCAGTATGTTTCCATGTTCAGTTCTTTCATATATGTCTGTTTTTTGTATATCACTGTTATTTCTGAGGCAGATATTTTGTTCGTTATTGTTTACGATGTCTGATATGTGATGTACATTGTATCACGTATTATGTATTCTGTATTCTGTATTATAATGAATTATGACTTATGACTTAAGAACCATGACTTGTGACCTATGAACTATGACTTACCCTTTATTACGTGGAATGAATTGTAGAAGCAAAATGCCGAAGTGGTCATTTATGATGTTGGTCCTAAGTCCATAAATAAATTCGGGCTTCAAAAAAAAGACAATCACATGCAGTGATGTCTCATGATGCTTCAGTTCGTACGTGCTATTAGTACAATTGTACATTTGTACTGCCTACAGGTTTCAACCCACTTTCAATAGTCAAACCCCAAAACATTGATGGAACGAGGAATTGTTAAAATTTAGAAATCAAGAACTTTTCAAAGACTATTTTTGGTATTCTTCTTAAATCATACTCTGCTCCTCAGTCGGATCATGGGCATCTTCGACCTTAGATTCACCACCCATAGCTGTGTCTTTTTTATTTATACATATGCATATGCTTAATCCACGATGTTTGATGGCCGATATGTGAGCGTCGGCCGGTGGAGTTGCTGACAGAAGGAATATACATGTCTAGAACATCTTCATTTAACAATCATACATGCCAACCCTCGCCTTCTACCCTCCTGACATGAAACTACCCAGATACAATCAATAACCTACTCCATATATAATTCCATATTCCCGAAAATCTATGTTGCTTCATGGGCCCTGGCAAATATTCCAACTACAAGATGAAGCTAGTGATATCCCATGATGCAGCAGTAACTGCTATATCAATCCTCTTTTTCCTCTATGCCAAGAAACCCCCCAGTCCATAGGCTTCATTTGTTCTTAATGTATGTATCGTAACTGCTGTATGTCTTTCTATATATATATATATTCTTTCCTACCTTGCGATGTTGCGAGGTTACATTACGCAGTTTGAGGTTCGAGGTTCAAAGCTGTTTGCTGGCTAATCACTGGTGACTGTACATACTAGTACATATTTCAAAAACTAGATGCGTTTCTTTTTCTAGTTCCTTAATTTGAAGGTCCAAGCTGAAAGATGGAACATGGCAGATTTCAGAATTTCATTCCTTGAAGCTCGCCGCGGAGGATCTGTCCCCTTCCGGTGGCCATCGTGATGATGCTGCTGCTGGGTTGTAAAAAGTTCGAGATTGTACGCAGAACAGATCTGCTAGAGTGTAACCTTAGAGGTGCGGTTGCAAGTGGGAGCTTAAGTTGGAGTTGTATTCTTCCAGAGTTTTGCAATGTCATACATAGACTGAGTAAGTCATGTCAAGTAGATGATTAATCACGTGTTAAAGTAGGGGTAGAAATATTCAGATGCTGGCGGAGATTCGATTTGCCTATGAAATGTCAAGACTGAAGATGGTGGGCGGTTGAGGAGGCTTGCATGGTTCACGCGGGGTCGAAAAATTAGAAGAGTTCTTTTAGGGAGCGGAGGTTGTGATGCGTGCGCACTACGCTTGGTAATTGGCATGCCGGTCGCGACATTGATCGCCGCCCTAGGGAAATAGTGTCTCGCACACAGAATTCAGTTCACTTTAAACTCCCCAACCTGATACTATACTCTGAAAGAAAAACCATTTTGAATTTTCTCGCGACAGTGAGTAAATTCAAATGCCTTGAAAACAGTGAAATTCAAAACTCAAAACTGAAAACTGAAAACCAAGGAAACCCGTACACCAAAGAAAAAAAAACTGTTTAACCAAAAAAAAAAAAGACAAAAACAAGTTGCTGAATACATAAATCATAAAGGCATCATCCCCAAAAATGACAACAAAAAACTCCGTAAGTGTAGTAGACAAAGTAAATGCCAGATTGAGAAGAGAAATATCGTTTCAGTATAATCGTAGCCAGCAGGACGGTGGCGCCAAGGAGAGAGGACGAAGGAGTATTGGAGCGTTGCCGGATGTTGCTGAGCTGAGCTTTGAGTGCTGTAGGGAATATTTGTGTGATTTATGGGGTTTCATCGAACTCTGTCGTGTGTCCTCAGGCTCCACCGATCTTGTCAGACCCCGCCTATAACCGTCTCTTTCATCCGACCTCATTCAACCTCGTAAAGCTTTATGCGGTGTCACCAGACTTTTCCGCACCTTGCCCAGATTCCGGTCATTGCCGAACACTGGCTTTAACAGGCACATCCTCCACGATCCTCAATAATCGCTGGCAAAAACGGATCCTCCAAAATATCCCCCATCTCACTTTCTTGTTGCGCTAGGGCATGTCTTGCAATCACTATTTCTGGTCAGTCTTTGATCCCTGTCTCCATTCCGTCGCATGTTCCATCACTTTCACCGTTGCTTGAGTCACATACCTTCAAAAGCCTTCTCAACATCATTTCCATTCTTTGCACTGCATTCAAAATACGGCAACTGTCCCTGCTGATCACAATAATGCTTTGCAAGCGCTCTGCTAACCTGTCTCTTGCTCTCCCCAAGATCCGTTTTATTCGCCACACAAACGAATGGGAAACTCGAGGGATCTCTGGGAGATGCTTGAATTAGGAATTCCTCCCGCCAGCTGTTTATATTCTCGAAGGATTTGGCGTTGTTGACATCGTATACTAAAACACAGCAGTCCGCACCACGGTAGAATGCAACTCCGAGGGATTGAAAACGTTCTTGGCCTGCGGTGTCCCAGATCTGTTTCGAAGAAGGTAAAGGTTAGTGATTGTAAGAGAATGCAGCGGGGGGGCAGGAGATAATTGCGGTGCCGGTGAAGCCCAAGGGATACCAGTGCGCGGGGACGTACAGTTAAAGTAACAGAGCGGTCATCGAGGATGACCTCCTTCGTCAAGAAGTCTGCGCCGATAGTAGCTTTATAAGACGCCGAGAATTCTTTATTGACCTGATACTTTATGTTAGCATCAACAGTGTTGCGAAGAGTAAATTAGAAGAGTGGGGTACAGACATAACGGTTCATCAAGCTTGTTTTTCCGACTCCACTATCGCCGAGAATAATAATCTGTCTGTTATTAACATCTCTGTCGCGTGTTCCTCATCCTCAGTTTCCCCACCTTGAGAATCTTTCTTCTTGTCATTTTTTCCGTCTGCTCTGTAGTGTGGTCTGTGGGCGCCGGTTGTGTGTGCTACTGAGGAAAGAGAGCTCGTGAGGAGAAGTTGTCTTGCCTGGCTCGGGAGTCGGGGTTACGTGCGCTTCTGTTAGAGTAAGAGAGGAGGTCAGGTGTTTTATGTGTGACGATATGCGCAGCTTATAAGGTGTAGGCTAGGTTATTTTGGGGCAATTGTCAGTTCGGAGGCTGTCGAGCTAACCTAGTTTTGCCAACAAGCCCAGGAAGCTCTGGCCAATGACTGTTGCACACCTCGTCTTGGCGATGCATGTTCCATAGCCGAGCAGCGCTGCCAACGATGAGCTGCGGTGCGAGCTGCCCGCTGCAAAAAGGGTCTTACATTAGTTTGAATGCGGATTGGTACACGCGACTAGCCTTGTGTCCAGCCTTATTGATATGCAGAATGACGTACAAATGCGGATTGATAAATTAGCGAATGATAAGAAAAAGATAACGAGAAAAAATGAAAACAAAAACTACAGTATCCGGGATTCCCGTCTGGTCACCCACGACAGTACTAGCCGGACGATATCATGCTTAAATAGCGCAGAGCGGACGGGATGCGTTGCATTCATGATTCTATGACCGTAGCTGGTACCCAATGTACCCATTATTATATAATCATAAACACCTTCAGATCATGGAAAAATATTCGACGAATAGCAGCTCTTCATTCCACATTTCACCCTCAGTGTTTGGCCTGAGCCGCTTTCAAATCAAGCCTCCGTAGACTTCATTGATGGAGAAAGCCCAATACAAGAGACACAAAACCCCGAGAAAGGAGCGTGTTACATATCAACCGCGCGACTAGTCGCCCCTAATAACGCGCTAAGAAAAGTCTCACTGCCGTGAAACCGTTGCTACGCGAAATTCCTTTCGCGACAATCGCGGAAAATGCGATTCACAGCCCGCAACCTCGTTAACATCACCCGCTCAATCCCCCACTACCCAGCGAAACCCTCTCGTGAACTCCGCAGAAACATGTCGGCACCCGATTTCTCCGGCGTTACTCCCGCTACCAGCCCTCTCGAGGGTCTTATTGGCATTAATAAACCCTCCGGAATCTCCTCCGCCGAAGCCCTCAGAATGCTCCAGGGTGTCTTCAAACCCTCCAAACTCTTCGCTCCTACCTTCGCCCTCGAAGCTGCCAAGCGTGCCGCTGAACCTCCCAACCAGCGTCGTCGCCGTAAAGGTCCTAATGCTGTCAATTTGGAAGTCAAGATCGGTCACGGTGGTACCTTGGACCCCATGGCACAGGGTGTCTTGATCGCCGGAATCTACGGAGGAACCAAGGAATTGGGAAGTTTCTTGGGATGCACCAAGACCTACGAATGTGTCATGATGCTCGGTGCTGATACCGATAGTTACGATGCTATGGGAAAAGTTGTGCGCTGGGCTGGATGGGAGGGAATTACTAAAGAGATGGTCGAGGAGAAGTTGCAGCAGTTTAAGGGAGAGATCATGCAGGTTCCTCCGATTTACTCTGCGCTACACATGAACGGAAAGCGTTTATATGAGTACGCACGCGAAGGAGTGCCCCTACCTGTAGAGATCAAGGCACGCCCGGTTAGCACTGTCAGCTTGGAGATGGTCGATTGGTCCGAGGAGCACGACTACGAGTTCCCTGAGGAGGCGGCTTTGGAGGAGAAGGTTGTTGCGGAGAAAATTGAGAAGCAGAAGGGAGGCACTGCAGGAAATGAGGCTACAGGAGAGAAGCGTGCTGCAGAGATCGAAGAGGAGGAGCCAGCAAAGAAGCCAAAAACCGACGATCATGCGACGGAGGAAGTGAAAGAGGCTGCAGAGACCACCCGTGCTACTAAGCCTGAGGGGAAGCCACCGATTATCACTTTGAGAATGACTGTCACTAGTGGGTTCTATGTTCGGTCGCTTGTTCACGATCTCGGTGTTGCTTTGGGAAGCGCTGCTTTCATGGTTAAGCTTGTCCGAACACGACAGGCGGACTTTGAGATCGGAAAGGAGAACACCTTGGAGTGGGAGGAGCTTACCGAGCAGCCTGAGGAGGTCTGGGGGCCCAAGGTTGAGGCCCTTCTGAATAAGTGGAAGGAGGAGAAGCAGAAGAAAATTGCCGAGGGACGGAAATAAGTTAAACGGTGGATGTAGGTCAAAAAATTGGGGTGGCGTTTGAGGTCTTGGATTTTATGAATATAATTGTCAATACACAGGTTGTCTTTCGGCGGTAAAATTATATCTGTAAAACTTAGCTGTTGATTGAAAATTGATTACAAGTAATTTTGTCCGATGGTTTTTGGTGACATTAGTAAACGCGGGTAAAAATACGCTGTGGTACTATCCGAGTTTTGAGATATTGGACGACAACAAAGTAACACCAGGTGACTGAGTAAGAGGGGGGTGGAGGGGGAAGGTCCCAAAGTACATCCATAACACCGCAGATGATACACCGGACCATTGAAGTCTCAACTAGAACTAAACCCGCTGCCACCAATTGCTCCAAGGGCCCTACCCTAACAACAACTCCAAGCAACTCCAAGACCTCTGCCATATATTAGAATCACGCATTCACGCAGTCTGCGGATAAACCATTGAACAACTTCCCACGGCGCAAACCTGGACCGTCAACTTCCGTCTCGTCTTACATCTCCATGTCTCGACGAAAAATAAATCCGCCATTGAAAGAGTATCTCTAATCTTACCACTTACCACTCATAGCAGCTCAAAAGATACACTCCAAAAAGAACTATTATAAACCTTCTGAATTCTATCACCATCGTTGATCAATATCGCCATGATACCAGCACGTAGAGAACCTGTAAGACAGTAAGTTTGAAGCCGTAACCGCAATACAAGGCGCTGGTTCCACCTTCTTCCACTCCTGACCACACTCCTTCCTGCTAGCAAACTTTCGGTCTCTGCCGATTCTTTCATTGCCGTTATTATAGTAATAAAATAGCGGCATTAATCACTCCCTCTTCACTGATGAAACTGGGATGGCGACATAGTGAAGCAGTTGCTGGTTACCATTATAGGGGATATATAATAGAGTATATGAGGCTGAAGTGGAGACTCACTAGCTGGCCGTGGTTATGAGGAGAGAATTATGATTTCTTTTATTCCGCATAGGCCCTAAAGACCTTGGACGGTGTGTGCTTGATACATTTATAAATAAATAAAGTATATGAGACTGAAGACTCGGCTTTGGATAAGATGCTTAGGAGTTACTGGGTGGATTAACTATGGGATTTGAGATGTCACGTATGTTCTCATCACTTACTACTAACATTCTCTACGCTGTTTACGCCAGTTTACCATTCTTTTATTCCTTTGGATCGCCACCTTACCTGGGTTTGAGGTGGATGTAGCATGCATAACATGCATAGGCTAGCTGTATTTTCCCTCGTCCATAGCACTGTTCAATCGTTATCAATCAGTTTATTGTGATTCTCCGCCTCCATCTTTTCTCTCTCCCTCAGCTACGTTGCTATTGATCCCCATGATCCTTCTTCCAATTTCTTGCTTTATTTACCATGCAAACCCGTAGATCACAATACTTTCCCAGATCATGTATAGTAAAAAAAACAAGCTTAGACCAAGACTCGCCTTTACCATCGTCGACATCCACATCACCAAGCGACGTTTGCCCCAACCGGATCAACCCCACACGCTTCCCTCACTATAGCCAACCCTTTACCAAACCCTACCAACTAATCCAACCCAACCACCCAAGCCTACGAACTAATCCACGCCCATCACACCTCCTACCACTATTTCACTAGCCCATAACCAACCCTTACTCCAACCCCCATAAGTTATAACTAAACCCTACTAAACCTCCACCCAACCCAACCCAACAGTCAACCTAGACTATTAATCATCACCAACCCCTCCACCCTTCAAAACTTAATAATCCCCACAAAGTGATGATTTCATCATTTCACTGACCTTGAGTTTATCCAATATCCACACTCTACCAAATCAAAAGTCACCAAACTCAACTCCAAACCCACAAACCAAAAGTCACCAAACCACAAACTCCAAACCCACAAACCAAAAGTCACCAAACCACAAACCACAAACCACAAACCACAAACCAAAACCAAAACCACAAACCACAAACCACAAACCACAAACCACAAACCACAAACCACAAACCACAAACCACAATCCACAATCCACAATCCACAATCCACAATCCACAAACCACAAACCACAAACCACAATCCACAAACCCAAAGTCACCAAAACCAACCCCACAAACCACAAACCACAAACCCAAAGTCACCAAAACCAACCCCACAAACCACAAACCCACAATCATCATAACCATTACCATTACCATGAAACCCACCCCACCAACGAATCCCACGCGTCACCGAACAGAAACCCCTAGCGAGTCTTCTACATGTAGTCAAGCTATCTACTATCAAGATATATTCCCTGATTCCTCGCCCAGTCAGTCAATCAAACATAAACCACAATTAATAGGGATAGGGATAGGGATATGGTTAGAAAATATTGCTATGATATCTATTAAGATGGTTAATATGGTTAACATGGCACTGTTTACTGTACTGTCCTATTTAATTCTCTCTCCATCAATCGGCGGGGTGCGAGTGATCAGGTATAGGCGGTATATTATCACCATCATGACCCAAGTAATACCATTTTATAATTTCAATAAACGATTCCCAAATACCATCATGCCATATGAAGGAATAAAAAAAAAAAACCAAATCATTAAACATCATCCAATAAAACAACATCACTCTCGAAATTTTTTTTCGCAAAAACGAAAAAGAAAAATATGCCAAGACATTGATTGAAATTGATATTACGATACGATCAAAAAACCTACATAAAATCTTTTGAACCATTTCCTTACAATATGCTTTGCCATGCTTTGCCATGCTCTGCTTTTGCATTCCTAGGCTTCGCTTGGCCTTGCTTGGCCTTGCTTGGCCTTGCTTGGCCTTGCTTCGCTGAGCTTCGCTTTGCCTTGCTTTGCCTTACTGTCTCATCTGCCTGTGCCTTTGCCTTTACAAATAATATAGCTCCGAGCTGTTTCGTTATTTGTGTGTGCTCTTAACTAAAAAATAAAAAAAAAAATAAACAATTCCAAGCCGACTTTCAAAACTTCTTCGAATAAACCGATCCAACCATCCCAACCTTAAGTAACACACAATCTTGCAGCAAAAAGAGAAAAAAAAAAAAAAACGAGGGAGAAAAGAAGAAAACAAACAATGCGGTGATATCTCTCCTCAAATGTAAGTAATCTTTCCTTACATCAAATTCCGAAAAGTGTTTGACAAAATATACAGCAAAAAACCACCTCAAGTTAATAAAAAAAAAAAAAAGAACGGCAAAAACCAGCCAAAAAAGAAAATAAGACAAAAATAAACGAAAGAACAGCCAGAAATTTTCATATCCAACAAAATGATCCTCCATAAAATATCGGAGAACAAGATTTGGAATGTGAAAACAAAAAAACAGTGACAATAATGAAATGGAAATGAGAAAAACCCCCACCTAGAGCGCCTTTAATGAATAAAAAAAGAGTAGCAAATAAACAAATAAACAAGTTAAAGAAATGTGCAACGCTTGCTAATATTCCTTCTCCGCTTAGGGTATCCGGATTAGGGATGTGATCCTCTTGGTGCCTTGAATTCCCTTGGTGCACCTGGTGCCTATCAAGCCGTCCGTTCCGATGTTGGTATCCGTCGTCGACTATTAGGCTTCAATACCTCCGACAACTTAATGTGGTCCCTTGTGCCATCGTTTCATTGGTCGCGCTCGACTCCTTCGGCACGCTCTACTCCTCAGCACCCCGTTATTGCTGAGCCGCAACACACCAATGTCTGTGATAAACCCAAGCGCTCTTCTGGCATTCCTTGGAACAATACTTCGTCCTACGACACCTCCTACACTTCGCAAACTGTCTCGTATATTCCTCCCACTTGCCACATGCATAATACGCACACTGTCTAATCCCTCCTTTCGAGTCATCCTTCCTACATAAATTCCTCATCACAACTCCTGCCCAATATTGCATATCTTGAGGATGATGCCTAACAGTAAATTTTTCGACTAACGGGAAGATGTTGTAATCATCCGGTAATAAATATTCTTCTTTCTCCATGTACTTTTTGTGTGCTGCGGCTGCAGCAGCGGCGTTATGTCGGTGTTCATCGTCTAATAGGTATAATTCCGGCTCGATTGAGAGGCGGGGAACCAGGTGCGAACGCTGGAAATACGTGCGGAGGTTACAGTATTTGGAAACATAAGCAAGGAGCTGGAGTGACATTAAAACATCCTCCTCGCGAGGCATGGATGAGGGAACGATAGAAGATGAGCTTTCAGCGGGGTTTCGCATTTGTAGAGATCCAATGGAAAGAGTAGGGTTGATTGTAGGCGGGTTTGGAGAGAAGCCAACGATGGGGTTAACGGGGCCGGCAGGGTTGAGAAGGCTACCGTCGATGGCTGATCTGTGAGTAATGTTAAAAGTTTCCGCAATGTCCTGAGTCTCAGTATGTGTGAGAGGTAGCGTCATGGGTTCATCGACACTCTCCATCATGGAGTCACGTTCCATATCGACGCCGGACTGAATATCGACAATTGGTTCATTAGGAGGCTGGGGGTGATTAATATCGTTTGTTGCATCGAAGGATTCACCGGAGATAGATCGCTGGTGACGAATTGCGTAACGACCGGTTCTAGTAGTCTGTGTTCTATCCTGATAAGTACCAGCATTTACGGGAGGAGCTCCTGGAGTAGCCGGCGATGTCGGCTGCGACGGTACCCCAGGTTGCAACATTGACGGTAGCCTGTCGGCATCACGCACCGGCTGAAGACCTGTGAGATCATTTGGGATCTGCAAATTGGTCGGTAGACCGCTTTGTTCCCTGGTGTTGGCGAATTGGAAAGGCTGTCTAGAATCCTGAGCTACACGCTGTTGTTGCGCATTACGGTTGAAAGCGGGAATTTCTTGAATGTCTTGAATCTGTGGCCTTGGAAGTGTAAGAATGTGGTCGGTAGTGTTGAGGTTGTTGGGAATATCTATGGAGGCTGGGTGTCCGGTCCGGCGGGTGCCAAACGACCGAGTTGTATCGCGTGATTGAGGTTTAGCGTTCCGCCTTTGAACTTTCTCCATAACTTGAATGTAGTTATCCAGTATCGTCGCAATGACTGGAACCATATCTGCCTCAACAACCCTCGTTCGCACATTCTCGGAACCTCGTACTCCAATGTTCACAACACACTGGAATGCCAAATTCCACTTCCACATGCTCATCAAATCCTTATTCCTTCCCTCCTTCAAGATAACCACTAGCCGTTCGATACCTCCATCGATTGTAAGAATGTCTCGAATGCGTGCCGAAGATGTAGTAAGGTATGCAAGGTGGTTGAGGGAGTTTATTAACGGCAATGTAGAAGTGCAATCAAGTGCTCGACGGTCATAAAGAGCTGTAGTGATACCGACGGATGCCTTATTGGCGGACGGGATACTGAAATTAACTTCCCGCATAGTCGAAGATTGGATATTCGATAGACGAGGCTACCGATGGATGACTTTTGAAAATCAGCTCAGTCAATGTTCTTCAAGTGTAACATTGTATGGGGGGTGGCGAGGACAAGTATTGGAGGAAGTTCAATATATTTACCTAGAAAAGAAGCAGGGCCCCGAAAAAAAATGATGCCGAGGGGGTTCGGGGGCAAGAGATGAACGGGGTATGACAAATGCTCCGATAGTAGACGTAACGCGAAGGAAAAGTCGGGGCGACGATGTATGTTTGCTCCACCGGTGTGTTAGGGAACTGTGTGATGGCGGAGGTTTACAAAATTCCGCGGTTTGACGTGGTGGTGGTGGTAGAGAGTAGAGTAGAGAATCAACAGCAAATCAACGCACGGTCGAGGCCCAAGAGGGTGTGTCCAGCAGCGACGTGCGAGAGTGGTAGTGATCGTTGCAACGGATTGTGGTTGGCTCGTGACTTGATCGTTTATGAGTCTTGGACGTGCGGGTTCGTTGTGTCGTGGGCGGGCGACGTGGTGGAGGTGGAGGTGGAGGTGGTGGTGTAGGTGGAGGTGGTAGTCGTGGTCGTGGTCGGGTGAGTATGGAGTGAGTAAGTGGTGGTGGTGGTGGTGATGGTGGAGATACGCAGCGCTTCGTCGTTCGTAGTAAGTAAGTGTAGCAGGAATCAGCGAGTTTTTTGCAGTAATCGAGTGTCAGAGATGAGGCTTGGATTGGAGTTTCCGTGGCAGGTCAGTTTAGAGTCGGGCAGAGTCTCGCAGTTCTAGCAGTCTCTCGCAGTCTCTCACAGTCTCTCGCACTCTCGCAGTCTCGTGTCAAGAATGTGTCAAGTCGGTGCAGTGTCGGTGTCTTTGTGCGGCCTTGTCCTGTCTGGTTGGGCGAGTGATGTGCTCCAGTAGGGTGGTTTCGGTAGTCAGGGTAGAGTTCGTCGTAGTCGGGCAGGGTCAGCCAGGGAACCAGCCAGAGCGTGACAAGCGAGAGCAGACACAATAGTAAGGAGGCGCCAGCAGGCCAAGCAGCCGACAAAAATGGAGAAATGAGATTAAAAATGACAGCGAAGAGGCCAAAGGGCAGACACGGTTAGACTGATTTGGCGAGTGACGGCACCGCAAATATATTTTGTCGCCGTGTCGGTCAGTGGCCAGGAAAGAAGACTGCAGAATTCCTGTCGGTCGGCGTTGACAGATGCTGGGGGGTGGGGGGTATTAGGGAGGGGAGAGGGGAGAGGGGGAGGAGTGGAGGGGGCAAGAGGGAGGGGGCGAGAGGGGGGTTGAAGCCGGGCGACTATTCTGCGTGGGCGGTGTGGCTGCGAAGGGGCGGGGAATGAATATGTCAAGTGGATGGGCATCAGAGAAACACTGGGCATCAGCGAAACATCAAAACATCAAGTGAGCATCGAAACAAGACTCTGAAACAAATTTCCAAAGGGTATTCCCGAGATTTTTTTCAGCACTTTTCCCGGATGAGAGAGCTCCTCGACAGCGAAGTGTCGACAAAAAACAAATGACGCCTATCGGGTTGTGGTGACTGGGCACACGATATGATTGGCTGTAAACCAGCAGGGTTGGTGGGCGACAATGCTAAGATTTGAGAGAGAGGAGGGAGGGCGGCCAAATCGATCCAAGCACAGACAGGCAAGGTATCGTGAGATGGGTGTTCATTTAAATGACCGAAAAGCGGGCAAAATGGGACAAAAAGCACGGACATAAGGCGACTATGAATAGGGACGAGAAAGAAGGGCTGCATGAGTGATGCTGATGATGATGTTATCGACCTGTAGGGAGGAGGCGGTTGAAGAGAGAGAGAGAAACAATACAAAGTCGTAAGTAAACATGAGAGGCTTGCATGACCGCCGTGCAATCAATCACTAAATGGTCAACACATCACTCCCTGGTGGCAATTCATGTCGAATGATATCAATTCTCCAATACTTCCCAAACAACCCGAACAACTCAATTACACAATCCTGACCCGTCCGCTTCGTCCCTCGAATTGGCTTTTGAAAATAGACATAAAACCAATGTCAAATCTCTGTCGCTAATAATAAAGTTTCGATGACATTCAAATTTCTTCTTCCATCAATCAGTCTTATTAATTCCTTGTCGGTTCCATGTTTAAAATATGCATCAATTACATCCAGCCGTTGACGTCTTCAGGTTTTCTTATTCCGAACCGCTGTGTTGATCTATCACAACTTTATGGACCGTAGCGGTGTCAGGTTGTCGGGGTGTCGGGTGTCGGGGTGTCGGGGTGTCAGATTGAGTGGGGAGGGGAATTTGATAATTCGATATGGTAGGGAGACACCACTGCAGCAACATCAAACACTTTTGAAATTCCCTCGCATATGCAGATGATACCAGCCATATGGGCACCTTATCATGAACATTTAGCACCGTGATCGGTGTTGGTGTCGGTGTCGGTGTCGTCACCGTCGCATGTATATACACCTCATTCTTCACCTCCAGCCGTACCACCAGTATATGCCGATGCCGTAGTTACCTAATATCGTAGTTACCGCAAAATCGATTCCATCCATAAAACTTTCCTCAGGCCTATGTAGCCTACAAGGCGACGGCCTCTGTAGTCGTATATACATAGCCGCTGCCATTTCGATTCCACCTCAAAAAAAAATCACCATCAGGATCGATTTGACATTTTTATGCCTACTGTATTCCTCTCGCTGACATGTACCCTGATATGCTGTCTACTGCCGAACTATAACACCCAGACCATTGTGTACATAGTAGCCGCATCAACCGCTCCACGCACTACGTTTCTTTAACCCAACTCAACCCAACCCAACCCGGAAAATTAAACTTGGATCTTGGGATGCTGTATGATGTAGACTACACACGGGCGATTTACGAAGCTTAAGAGACCAGGAGCTTATTTACGCGCGCTCAGCTAACTGGTTGGCTGGCTGGCTGGCTCGCTGGATGGATGGATGGATGGATGGATCGAGACTGGAGCTATGGTATGGTGACTAATCAACTTATCTATGCGTTATATACGGGATACAGATGACTGAGTACATAGTGGGATTACTGTCATTGTCATTGTCATAGTCACAGTTTACAACCCTACTTTTTTCAATCACAAAGCTACTGCCACCTAGTATGTATGCCATTACGATCGTTGTCAAAATCTACAGACATATATACCTACATACTTTCAACCACAATCACCCACTACTGTCAGGTACCTAGAGCCCAGAATCCAGAATCCAGAACCCAGTAGCTTGGGATAAAGTTACAGACGTAACTAGCTTCCATAGATAGAGCCACAGAGCCATAGATTATAGATATGTCTCTGTCTCTGTCTATCTCTAAGAATCATCTCTATGAATCTTGCAGCATATGTACGACTATCGCACCTACTATCGCACCTACACACATCCACCAAATACATACCAAATACCCCAAGCAGCTACATATCCATCATGAACCTAAGTACCTCACATCGCGCATCGTGCATCGCATAGGGACGCCATACCATACCATACCCTGTCACCCCAGCATAGCGCCAAACTGTAAAAAAAAATAAAAAATAAAAAAAAATAAAAAAAAGAACAATACTTACATATATATATGCGCCAGAAAATCAAAACTATGTAGTAAACATCCCCAGTCAAAAATAGTTTCTCACACCCGGCGGCTCATCCCGGGCTTGGGCTTTAAGCGCCGCGGCTTCTTGGTGATACATCACACCAGCTGTGTAGGCTGTAAAACCTGGTCTGTAATATACACCATATCGGTGCAGTCGAACATACACACACACACACCCGGGTAACACGCTACATACTACTTGGATAAGGTTAATCGTTAAGCATCGCTAGGTTACCGGGTTGCTATAGTGCAGTGGGTCTGCCATTCATCCGGAAACCGGCAAAAAACTAAAACAGAAATAAAAACAGAAACAGAAAAAAATCACTTTCGTAGTGAAATACTTGATGGTGCATGGTATTTTGACACTTTTGTTGCCGAGATATGGGTGTGTAAGGAACGGGATGGGATAGGGGGGGTTGGTGAAATTTGAAATGGGTAAAGTGAAGGGCAAAGGTGAATAAATAAATAAATGATTAAACAATTAAATTGCCGGGTAGTAAGTTATTTGTATCCCGATTTTTCGTTGATACATAGGATATATGGGGTTTTCTATGTAAATAGTCATGGTACTTGTAGATGTAGATGATCATAACATATGCTGTTGCTGTAATTCCTGTTTGTTTTTTTCTTTTGGAATGACGAAAAAATGACATTTGGGTGTTGAATTTAGTAGATTCAGAGTTGAAGTACTAAGATGCAGCATACCCCCGTTACTGCAACTTATCAAAAAGTGAAATAAATAAATAAACAATCACAGATTCGCCCCCCCCCCCCCCCTGCACCGATATCCCTGCTCCTACTGCAGAATCCAGAATCCAGAACCCATAACCCATATGCATAATCCATCCGCCACATCCCTTATACTCGCTAGAATATACATACACTTCCACCACCTCTATGCTCATACATAGAATTGCCAAAATCCATAACACCATCCATAACACTATAACAATACATGATATTGAAAAAAGTTTCTCCTACAGGCTTCTCGAAATAAAGCTGTGGTGCTGCTAAAGTAATCCCCAGAGATTTTCATGCCATGCACAGGGTTATTGACATAGATATGAGCTGCTTTTTTTTTTGCTTTTCTCTTCTTAACCTTATTCCGTAAGATTGAAAGAACCCCCTCCTGCTCCTCCTGCTCCTCCTGCTCCTCCTGCTCCTCCTGCTCCTCCTGCTCCTCCTGCTCCTCCTGCTCCTCGTGCTCCTCCTGCCCCTCCTGCTCCCCAGGTTCCCCAGGCTCCCAAGATCCATAATCAAAAAATCCATCAGTTCCTCATGCTACATACTACAAGCCATACTCTGCAAACAAACCCAGAAACTTCAACAAGTTCACAAGCGTACGTAAACAACCCATACCAAAGAGGTCTCAAGTATTCACCGTAATTGTAACTGCACTGTCTTGCTTTACTGGTCACTATTTAACACTGTACAAAACTATCTCACCATCTACCATCTACCATTTACCATTTACCGCCTGATCTGAACTGGTGTATTTAGATAGATCTATTGATGGAGTTATTTATTTCTTCTTGTTTACCTTTCTTCTCGTTTTCCTTTCTCCTCCTCATTTTCCTTTCTCCTTCCCCTTGCCCTTCTCTCTCTCTCTCTCTCTCTCTCTCTCTCCCCCCCCCCCCCCCCGCCCCCCCTCATTCCTCTCCCTCAAAATGAAAAACAAAAAATCACATTACATTACATAACATTACCTTACCTCACATTACCTAAACCCAATACCTTCACCATCCTCTATCCTCTATCCTCTACCCATTATCCTCCACCCACTATCCTTTATCCTCTAATATATAACCTACACATATCCCATACACTAGCCCAAAATGTTATCACTAATGACTACTCATGCCTCCACTAGCCACCATCTTTAGGAAAAAGTATTTTCACCAGCACTGAGGGAATATCTGTTTTCCATCTGTTGCTGCTGCTGGTGCTGATGGGTACGTACATTACATACACATAAGCACATACATACACACTGGGTATAAGTAAGATAAAACATGAGCCCTATGTATGATTTATGATGTTACATCGTTGCATATGGATATATCACTATATCCACGGCGCTTACCTTTTTTTTTCGGGGGAGGGGGGGGGGGGGGGGGGGATAAAAATAGATCTGAAGACAGTATGTACTTGGCGGCTGCGAGGGGGGGATAAGGAACAGGGAAGAGGTGGGATATTGACTGATCAAAGATGATGTTAACTGGCTAAATTTATGTTTTAGCATGACTGTGGGGGTATGGACTGTGGTATTGAAGTATTGAAGTATTGAAGTATTCGGTTTCGGAGGGAGCAGCGGAAGATATATACACCACAGCGGATCCGGTATAGTAATCATAGCCGCAGCTGCTGTCGCTGTCGCTATGTAGAAACGTAATTTTGTTAAATCGTTAATCTTTAATCTTTAATCTTCCGTACCGGGATATATATCATTAGTTAACAGATCTTTGAAACGATATGTATTCTTGAGTCCATAATACACATCGGTTTAAATTTAATCGCTATAGATGCTATTCGATGCCGCTGTACATGCTATTGCTAGAAATCTCCGACTTTCTTTAGAACATCAGGATCTTGAATAGGGTTTTCATTTCCCCAGGATCCTATTTCCCCAGGATCCCGGATCATGGTTGTTTCTACATACTTTCCTTTTTTTCCACACACGATTATCATGCAGAAGCGAAGACAGAAGCAGAGTAAGATTTCTATCCGCTCGGTTTTGAATTCAGGATATTTTTTATAGTCGATGTACATATGTATAAAATTTGTATTATCGATATGAAAAAAAAAGAAAAAAGAATTGTCGGTTATATCATGGGGGGATATGTGATTATATATATATATATACATTACTGCCTAATACATGGTTGTAATAACCGATAACAGATAACCGATAATTAATAACTAAGACCTGATAACTGATAACTGGCTGGGTGTCTACATACTCGTCAAGAGAGTATACATAGCGACATATCGGTAGCGTAGGGAGATTTCTTAAGAGCGAAAAAAAAAAATATCGTAAGTTTTGTATTTAGTAAGTAGACCCTATGATTCAAACTTGCGGGTAGATGAATAGTGTACAGTGTAGAATGTAAAACTGCACCATGCGATGGGAATTTTTTAAAATTTTATATGTACAGGGCGGGTAGATGGCGGATGTACAGATGTACAGATGTAAAACCGCACGCGATGGAAAATTCTCTAACAGCGCGCGATGTTTGTCTAGAATGTCCGATGTCAAGGATGCAGCGTCGACGAGACTTCGAGACTTTTGTGGGGTCTGGCGCGTTCGAATTCTGAACTTTGAACTTCGCGGCACGATACATGGGGATTAAGTGTTAGCTTACTTTCAGGAACGTGTTGAACTAAGGACCCAGACCCTAAGGTCATCTGGCCTCGAGAGTCGATAGGGGATCTGCTTTCCGAATTTTCGCTTGCTGCAAATTTAGAGATTTGTGTTTCTAGAGATATGTAGCCTTGTAGATAGTTGTGCTGTCTTGTGCCTCTACATATACACACTTTGCATCGCATCCGTGGCAGGCGACATACCAGTCAATGGTTTCAAGACTTACTCATTACATCTCACTCGATATTACTAATCCCGGGCATTCGGAATTGTGCAACATCAACACAAGCTTTTATGTATTCTTAACCGAGATGACAGCTTCCATGGTTGTGAAGAGGAAAGAGAGACATCTTTTATAGCTGCATGAGGAGACTGAGTTGGGAGCTCATAACATGCATTTGGAGCCTCTCATCTCACATTGTGCTACTTTTAGTGGGTCCATGTTTAGTAGCTAGCTTTCCCCGCGCCACACTAGTCTCTTATTATTCCTCTTTCCGCAGCCCTTCTGCGCCAACTTGCACAGCCGCATCCAGACTTGTTGCAAGGGTGGGTGGGCCACCTGGACCGACGGTGGAAGAAGAACCACCAGCAGCAGAGCATACGTACGCCTAGCAACAACCAACGAGCAAATACCCGGGAATGGAAGAGCCTGCGTCTAAATCGCTGCAGCAGGTCCCCTTCCTCCTAAGACAGAAGAATTTTAGAAGAAAAGAAAGAGAAATCTTCGAGAACCCCACGCGAAGGACCACAAAAGAACCGCTCAGTCCCATCCAGTCCCGCAGTCCCCCCCAGTTCCCCCCAGTCTCTCCAGTCCCATCAGATCGTCCCGAATCCCATACATACATAGACCGAATCACGCACGCAGATCACCCAGCTTATCCTCTTAGACTCCCGTCTTGGTGTCGAGACTTAGTAAAGTGCAAGGAACACCATCCAAGGAACGGCTTCCGGATAGATCAAGAAAGAAAGCCCTTGCAGAAAGTGAATCGGTTCTGCTTGACATACATACGAGTTGTGAGCAGAACTTCAGAACTATCACAAACACACATTCTTTTATAACTCGACGAGGCATGTCCGAGTAAGAAATATCCAGTGTCTGAGTGATCGCATACAGTGTTGGCTGATCCAGCATTTTCCAGACGTCTTTAATATCGATGCCGGACAATAACGAAACCACCAAAGACCGTCGCCGACCGATCAGAAACGTCGAAGATGTCGTGTCTGCAGCCACTACCGATGCTGCTGCACGTTCATCGACACTGGATGCCCAATTAACGCCACCACAACCTCGAGCTTCGCTTCAGCGCGTCCGTTTCTCGACAGAGACCGACCGTCCAGTATTGGGCGTAGACACGGAAGCTACGAACCTGTCCGCTGACACCCTTACTCCGCAGAGCGACGTGATACCAATACAAACACATCCTAGAAACGGACCTTCAGCTTCAACGCGCAGGAGAAACCGAGGTTACAGTTTGAGGCGACAGCTATTCTTTCGAAATGCTGAAAACCAACTACAAGATGCTCCGATGCTGGAACAGATCGGTAGCAAGATCTCCGTCGCCCATACAACATCTAGTGACTCGGCACCAGATATGAGCAAGTTGGATAGATCAACATCACCGGACCTAAAGAATCCTGATGCTCCTATGTTACCCATCAGCCATCCAAAGCGAGGGATTAGTCCTGGGACCCCCTCGCTATGGGCTCAGAAACATTATCATCCCCATCGGGATAAGATTTTTGCATTCTGTGTCAACTTGAAAAAGACTATATTACGACAGCATGAACTACCGCCAACGAAGGAGGGCAGGAAGATACCACTGGACTTGACGAGAACTGAGCATTTGATTGATGAGAGGACAGGCAGGCACTATGTGAACAATATTGTAAGAGGGGGCCCTGCTAAACTATCCACAACATAACTAACATGATTTAACTAGATCAGGAGTAGCCGATATACAGTGTTAAATTTCCTACCAAAGCAATTGTTTGCACAATTTTCGAAACTCGCCAACTTTTACTTTTTGTGTGTTTCGATTTTGCAAATGATTCCAACTCTCAGTACCACTGGAACGTACACTACAATAGTGCCGTTGATTTTCTTTATCAGTTTGTCGATGTTTAAAGAGGGATATGACGACTACAGGCGTTACAAACTCGACAGAATTGAAAATAATCGAGATGCACAAGTCCTCCAATCAGATCCTAACTCGGAAAAATTACCAGATTGGCATACGATAAAATGGAAGGATATACAAGTTGGTGATATTGTTCGACTGGAAAGAGATGACTGGGTTCCTGCGGATTTGCTGATTCTGCATTCGGAGGGAGAGAACGGAATTGCTTATATTGAAACCATGGCTTTGGATGGAGAAACGAATTTGAAGAGTAAACAGGCATTACCGGTGATTGCGGAGCACTGTGATACAATTGAAAAACTGGTTGAACTACGGGCCGAGGTCATCGTTGAAGATCCTAACCCTGATCTCTACAATTTTGAAGGAAAAGTGAACATTGGCAAGGAAACAAAGCCATTGACGAACCATCAAGTCATCTACAGAGGCAGTGTATTACGAAATACACCTTCCATGTGTGGAATGGTCATTTTTTCTGGAGAAGAGAGTAAAATCCGGATGAAGTAAGTTTCCCTGTTCGTTCCATGTCTCCTCCAAATTACTAACCTCCAATCAGTGCCAATAAGAACCCGAGAACCAAAGCCCCTACTTTACAGGCCCTTGTCAATAAGATCGTCATTATGATTGTCTTTTTCGTTATCTTCCTAGCAGTTTTCTGCAGTGTTGCTTATCAGTTTTTTTGGAGAAAAAATGTAGAGCAAAAATCGTGGTTTCTCAGCGATAGTGCAGTTGCGTTCTTTCCGATTTTTGCGTCCTATGTTATTATGTATGAGTGTCCTTTTTTTATTGTGATTTTTGACTAACTCGGTGTGAAGGTTCAACACCCTGATTCCGCTCTCGCTGTATGTTTCGTTGGAGATCATCAAAGTCGCCCAGATGCTCTTACTAAACGACATTGACATGTACCACGAAGAAACCGACACTCCCTTCGAAGCACGTACATCGACGATCAACGAAGACTGTGGACAAATCAGCTATATTTTCTCTGACAAAACTGGAACCCTTACCGACAATTCCATGTTATTCCGCAAGCTTAGTGTAGGTGGCCAAGCCTGGTTGCATGATCTCGATATTCGCCACGCTGCCAGCGAAGAAGCCGCCAAACTGAAACACAACAAGAAACGAAAGGGGAGAGGAAAAGGAAAATCTAGAACTGGAAAGAAAACTCCCGCTGCTCATTCCGGTTATGGAAATTCAAGTGGAGCACCCACTAGAAAATCCATGGGTGATGTTGCTTCATCCCGGCCGCCTGTTCCTCCGCATAGAAGATCACTCGAACAGACACTTGCGAAGAAGGATTCTTTGGGATCATTGAGATGGAAATCTTCCGCCGACCCTTCTAGACCTCAACCGCAAATGTCAACTTCGGACTTATTGGAGTATCTAAGAACACATCCCCATACCTTCTTTGCCCGAAAAGCTCGATTCTTCCTCCTCTCGATAGCTCTCTGCCATACCTGTCTCCCCGAAGAAGCCGAAGATGGCAGCATCGACTACCAAGCCGCCTCCCCCGATGAGCTTGCTCTTGTGCGCGCAGCCCAAGAACTTGGCTACATTGCCATCGAGCGTCAATTCGATTCCATCACCATCAAAACCTATCCAAACGGCCTCAACAGTGAGCCCTTAACCGAAGTCTACCAGATTCTCGAAGTAATAGAATTCTCCTCTAAACGCAAACGCATGTCAATTCTCATCCGCATGCCAAACGGCCGCATCTGTATCTTCAGCAAAGGCGCAGATACGACGATGATAGAACTTCTCAAACTTCGGGATCTTGCAAAAAGTAAAGCTCGCATGATAGAGCGCAAGGAATCTGTTAGAAGAAGTATCGAAGCCCAGGAAATGATCAGAAGAAATAGTATGCATAGAACAAGTATCGGTGGACGGACATCTATTGGTGATCGTACTAGCATCGGAGGTCCAAGTCGTCCTTCTTTCACTCGTGGTCGTCTTCGTCCTATCCATGATCAACTGGATTATTACCTTCGAAATAAGGAACGGGACTACTTAGAAGAGGATTCTGATTCTGATGATGATGATGATGGTGATTCGGCGCAGTATGCAAGCCGTCACTCAATAGCGTTGGGGGATCGGTCTACTGCACCCCTGGACCCTGGAAGGGATGAACATATCGTCGATGAAGAGTTGGTATTGGATGATTCAAAGGTATTCGAAAGATGTTTTCAGCATGTGAACCATTTCGCAACTGAGGGATTACGAACATTATTATATGCCCATCGGTTTATAGAGGAGCAAGAATACATAACCTGGAGGTCGATATATTCCGAGGCAACCACTAGTCTTGTTGATCGTACCGCGCGGATTGAAGCAGCTGCAGAAATCATCGAGAAGGATTTTGAACTAACTGGAGCAACTGCAATTGAAGATAAACTCCAAAAGGGGGTTCCGGAAGCAATTGATAAGCTACGAAGTGCGGGGATTAAGCTCTGGATGTTGACAGGGGATAAAAGAGAAACGGCTATAAATATTGGATATTCTTGTCGGTTGATTAAAGATTATTCAACCGTTACGATATTGTCACATGATGATCCGGTTATTGCTTCTACTATGAGAGCTGCTATTGCGGATATTTCACAGGGAAAAGTCGCGCATTCGGTCGTGGTTGTGGATGGTGGAACACTGGCTATCATTGAGGCGGATGAGGGGCTTGGGTTGTTGTTTTTTGAATTGGCGGTTTCGACGGATAGTGTGATTTGTTGTAGGGCTTCTCCTTCACAAAAAGCAGGGTTGGTAAAGAAGATTAGAACTAAGGTTACGAAATCGGTTACCCTGGCAATTGGGGATGGTGCAAATGATATTGCTATGATTCAGGAAGCCCATGTGGGAGTTGGTATCACGGGGAAGGAAGGTTTACAGGCTGCTAGGGTTTCGGATTATTCTATGGCGCAGTTTAGGTTTTTGTTGAAGTTTCTGTTGGTTCATGGAAGATGGAATTATGTCAGGACTACAAAGTATACTGTGGCGACTTTTTGGAAGGTATGCATATATTTCTCCCCCTCAGGCCATATATTTGGTCTATGAATCCAGCATTATTGATACTTACTAACATACCCCAGGAAATGCTCTTCTACCTAACCCAAGCCCTTTTCCAACGCTACTGCGGCTACACCGGCAGCTCCCTCTACGAACCCTGGTCCCTCAGCATGTTCAACACCCTCTTCACCTCCCTCCCCGTTCTCTGCCTCGGAATCTTCACCCAAGACCTCCGCGCCTCCACCCTCCTCGCAATCCCAGAACTCTACTCCTACGGCCGCCACAACCAAGGCTTCAACCTCCCCCTGTACCTACAATGGATGCTCCTAGCCATCCTTCAATCCCTACTATCCTTCTTCCTCCCCTACCTCCTCTTCTCCAACCGCTTGATGAGTGATCAATCCATCTACGCCCTCGGAACACTAAGCTACACAGTCTGCGTCATCTTAATCTCCATCAAGATGCAGGGTATAGAAATGCATAACAAGAACCTAATGGCAGCTCTAAGCTTCCTGCTATCAGTCGGGGGTTGGGCGTTGTGGAATGTCATACTGTCGCTCACGTACGCGAATAATGTTATTCATAATGTTAGAAAGAGTCTTTTGGAACAGTTTGGGAGGGATGGGAATTGGTGGTTGACGATGACACTGACGGTCATGGCTTGTGTGCTGCTGGATTTGTTGGGGAAGGTGGTGTGGAATTGGCTGAAACCTACGCAGACGGAGATTTGGCAGGAGTTGGAGAAGAGGGAGGAGGTGAGGAGGAGGTGTGAGGTGTTGGCGATGCGGGAGTTGGAGATGGGGTGGGGTGGGGATAGAGAGAGGGAGGTGGAGAGGATTTTGAGGGAGAGGGAGAAGGGGGTGGAGGAGGCTGTGTAGCGGGGGTGGGGGGGGGCTGGGGGGATGGCGGTGTAGTGGGGGTGGGGGTGGAGGAATATTGGAACAGATGGGTTGATGATGATGATGGGTTGATGATTTGTGGATGCGGGGTTTTGATATCATATGCATAAGGAATGAATTGAAGAAGTTATGAACTTTATGGGTTTAGGGTTTAGGGTTGGTTATAAATATGGTGTTTATTGGTTGTTAGTTATTGGTTGTCAGTTACTGGTTATTGATTATAGGCTATCAGTTATTGATTATAGGCTATCAGTTATTGATTATAGGCTATCAGTTATCGATTATGGGCTATCAGTTATTGATTATTGATTATTGATTATTGGTTGTCAGTCATTCATCATCGGTTATTGGCTATTACTCATTGATTTTCGGTCATTGATACCTAAACCCTCTTTTTTTTTGAGGGAAAGTAAAGTGATATCAAGATGTAGTCTTTCTTTGTTGTTTTGTAGGCTGGAAGTCTTGTTGACTTGTAGCATCGTTGCATCGTTGCATCGTTGCGTCGTTGCGGAAAATGGTATTCTGATATAATTTCATCTATACTGATGCTTCTAATGATGCCGATACTGATGCTTGTACTGATGCCGATGCTTGCACTGATGCCGATACTGATACTGATGCCGATGCCGATGCTCATACCTGTCCTTCTACTCATAATAACACCAACACCGATAACAGATATCGGAAAGTACATGTAGTTAGTAATAGCAACACCCCGGAAAGTAGTCAGTAATAGCAATACCCCGGAAATTGACGCCCAGGAAGTGGATTAGCCCGGGATAGTACTGGGATAATACTGGGATTTTATTGGAATGATGCCGGGGTGATGCTGGGGTGGCTATACCCATTACCCATTACCCATTACCCATGCGAACCTGTATGTATGTAATTCCGAGGCATAAAGAATAAAGAATCAAGAATAAAGAATAAAGAATAAAGAATAAAGAATGAAGAATGAGGAATAAGAAATGTCAATAAAGACTCAAAGACTCAAAGACTAAAGATTCAAGATTTCAAGCTCGTTTATAGAAGGATTAAGGATAAGTGATAAGTTATATTACTACCCTACGTCCTACCCTACCCCATCACCATCACCATCGAAACACACCTACTTCATTGACCACAGGCTGGGGAGCGTTGCTGGACGAGGATGACGAGCATGCCCCAACCCAATAAAAATATATATATATATAGAATAACGATAAAAAATGCATGTAGATAGAAACCTAGGGAGAGGGGGAGCGGAGGGACGGATATGGCACAGGGGAACAGAAGATGAGGCGGTGATTCTTCTTGTTTTTCCTTTGTCACCAGAGAGGAGGGACGGGGAACAGAAAAGAGAGAGGGGAGGGGACGCAGGAAGCGGGGGAGAGGAGGACGAAGACGGGGACGAGTGAGCGATGACGACGCGGAGCGGAGGAACAGGAAGGGGCGAGGACGGCGAGGAGACAGGGAAGAGGGGTACGAGAGGAAGAGCGGAGGACATGAAGCAGAATGCAGAAGAGAGGGGAGAGAGGGGCGGAAGGGGGAGGGTGCCCGGGGGAGTCACTTTTTGTATTTTGGCTTTGTTTCTGCTCTTTTTGGTATCTTGTTTTGTTTTTGTCTTTTGACTACGCGGAGGAAATAAAGGCGGGAAAATAGTTACGCGGAGGAAATAAAGGCGGGAAAATAGTTAAAACACGGGAGGGGAAGAGAGGAGGAAAGGGGGGAACAACCCGGCGAGGTGGCCCCCGAGCGAACAGGGCTCTTGGAACCGACGACGCGAGAAGGATTATACCAGCGAGGGGACATCATGGATACTACGACCCTGCCACCGCAGACCGCTCTGGGGCGCAACCCAGTGAGCAACCGGCGTAACAACCGGGAACTCAAGATGTATATTAAAAAGAGTAGCCTCCGCCATAACCTTACGGTTGCATGCGAGTATGAGGAAATAAATAAATAAATAAATAAACCCCATCATCATCATCATTAGTTGGGACTCGGCAGGATTACTGATGCTTCGATTGGTGTAAGATAGAACAATGGAGTCATTGATATTAAGTTGGTAAGTTTGTGTTAAGTCTTCAGGTTATTGAGTTTGTGTTAAGTCTTCGAGGTATCAACTATCAACTATCAAGTTATCAAGTTATCAAGTTATCAAGTTATCAAGTTATCAAGTTATCAAGTTATCAAGTTATCAAGTTATCAAGTTATCAAGTTATCAAGTTATCAAGTTATCAAGTTATCAAGTTATCAAGTTATCAAGTTATCAAGTTATTAAGTTGTCAAGTTATCAATGCCTTTCCAAGTTTCGATATAACAAAAACATCTCCTACATGATTTCACAATCGTATTTCTCCCCCTCAGGCCATATATTTGGTCTATGAATCCAGCATTATTGATACTTACTAACATACCCCAGGAAATGCTCTTCTACCTAACCCAAGCCCTTTTCCAACGCTACTGCGGCTACACCGGTAGCTCCCTCTACGAACCCTGGTCGCTTAGCATGTTCAACACCCTCTTCACCTCCCTCCCCGTTCTCTGCCTCGGAATCTTCACCCAAGACCTCCGCGCCTCCACCCTCCTCGCAATCCCAGAACTCTACTCCTACGGCCGTCACAACCAAAGCTTCAACTTCCCCCTCTACCTCCAATGGATGCTCCTCGCCGTCTGCCAAGCCATGCTTAGTTTCTTCCTCCCCTATATCCTTTTCTCGCATCGCATAATGAGTGATCAATCTATCTACGCCCTCGGAACCCTTAGCTACACAGTTTGCATCATCTTAATCTCCACTCAAATACAGGGCGTGGAAATGCATAATAAGAACCAGATGGCAGCTCTTGGCTTCATACTCTCGGTGGGGGGGTTGGGCGGTGTGGAATGGGGACGGAGATTTGGAAGGAATTGAAGAAGAGACCTTAGGTGCGCGGGAGGTGTGAGGAGTTGGCTGTGGGGGAGTTGAAGATGGGGTGGAGGGTTAAGGTGAAGTTTGAGGAGGTTGAGAAGACAAAATAACGGTCCTTGAGAGCTGTTGATTTCGAACTTGCAAGACTTACTAACCCCCTCCACGTTTTTGGGTTCGACTATTGAAAGTTTTTTGACACCTGTGGGCAGTACAACTGGCGGAATGGCACGTACAAAGAAAGACATGCACATGTACTGCGACATCATGAGATATCACTGCATGTGATTGTTTTGTTTTTTTTTTTTTTTTGATGCGAGTTCAAATTCATGGACATGGGACCAACATCATGAATGTTTACTTCGGCATACTCATTCTACAACTTATTGCACAGAGGAAAGGGTAAGTCATAAGTCATAAGTCATAATTCATGATAATACAGAAGACAGAATACAGAAGACAAAATACAGAATACAGAATACAGAATACAGAATACAGAATACAGAATACAGAATACAGAATACAGAATACAGAATACAGAATACAGAATACAGAATACAGAATACAGAATACAGAATACAGAATACAGAATACAGAATACAGAATACAGAATACAGAATACAGAATACAGAATACAGAATACAGAATACAGAATACAGAATACAGAATACAGAATACAGAATACAGAATACAGAATACAGAATACAGAATACAGAATACAGAATACAGAATACAGAATACAGAATACAGAATACAGAATACAGAATACAGAATACAGAATACAGAATACAGAATACAGAATACAGAATACAGAATACAGAATACAGAATACAGAATACAGAATACAGAATACAGAATACAGAATACAGAATACAGAATACAGAATACAGAATACAGAATACAGAATACAGAATACAGAATACAGAATACAGAATACAGAATACAGAATACAGAATACAGAATACGAAGTACAGAAGACAATATGCATCTTACACCAAACATCGTAAACAATGACCAACAAAACGCCTGCCTCAGAAATAACAGTAATCTTGAAACACAGAACATATACGAAAAAACTGAACATGGAAATATACTGAAGAAAAAACATAATGAACAAACCAACAAACGAAGAAACAAACAAACAAAACAAACAAAACAACTCAACATGAAAAAAAAGGAAACCCCGCATTTCATCAACAAGATGGCAAAAAAAACAAGAAAATCAACACCCTAATCCGTTTCCGATTCCTCAGGCATCTCCGTCACAAGCGCGCAGCTCCCCATTCCTCCCGCAGAGACTTTGTAGGCGAAAAAGTCTCCTTCACCAAAGTCCACAGGCATCGGCTTGTCGAGGATGCCATCGCGAAGGTCATACCGTACCCCGATTTCCTGGGCCACCTGTCGCACACCGTGCCCAAGAGCTCCGTGACATCCCCGGTCTCGTCCCCAGGTAAGAACCTTTCCGGTATCGCTGAGGGCAACCGCGTGACCATCCCCGAAGGAGATGTCGACGATTTCGTTGTTGTAGATGAACTCCTCGATGAAGTCGGGGGTCGCTTTGCCGGTGAGGATTTTGGAGGTACCGAAGGAACTGTGGCCAATGTATCGATCAAATTGGCCCTTGATGTTGTCTGCATTCAGAAGATAGACGAAGCCATTGCTGTTGAAGACAGCAAACTCTCGGAACTTGCCCTCCACTCGATCGATTTCGGGACTTCCCCTGGGTGCAAGGATGTTGACCAGTTGCATCGGGACTATGTGGTGTGCGTATTGAAGACGGACGTCCAAGGCAAATACTCGTCCTGAAGATGTCACGAGCATGACCAGGTCCTCGCCGATTGCGAAATCGACGACACGGTCCTCGTGCGAGGCATCTCCAAAGACGTCCATAAAGAATGGAATGCGTAGGACATCCACAGATCGGATGGGAATATCGGCGTCTTCGTAGTGAGAGCGCGTAGGGCGGGGCTGGTTCGACTGCGCTCCGTCAAGCCAAAGAAAGAGGCCGTGATTGTCGATAAGCGCCCCGGAGAAGGTCCTGCCTGCGACAACTTTGGAGCAGATGGGATTGTTGATGACGCCCTTGGGGGCGAGGAATTGAATGACGGCAGGCTGACAAGTGGGAAAGCTACCTCTGACACTCCAAATCCTCCCAGACGCGGACAGAGCCAAAAGATGATTCTGGCCTGCGGAGATCTGTAGAATTCGCTCGTTGGGGGCGGGGAATTGGATAGCCCGCGGTTTGCGGCTGGACCAGGCGGCTGCCCCATCAAGCGAGCCGGAGATGAGCACGGCGCCAGACAGAGTGAGGACGGATACACTCGATGCTCTAAATGCCAATGACGTCAGTTGTTATTTTCCATCTTCGGATGGTATTGAAAAGAAAAAAACAAAAAAAGCGAACCTACCCGCTCTGAATGTCAACGACGCCCTGGCATCTCTTGTCTTCTACCTCTCTCGGGAGATAGCTGTTGACCTTTCGGTTACGGATTAGGCGGCGGCCATCGTCGCTAAACAATAGCTGGGCGTCTTGTCCCCAACCGAAGAGACGACCGGTTGCTAGGGTCTTGAAAGCACCCTGCCAATCGCCGTCTTTAGCGAAGCGGTCGATGTGCACATGGAAATTATCCTGTACCGCCGCTTTCCAAAAGACGGCGTCGTTCGAGACAATGTTCCAGTGTTTCTACACCGATGTTAGAGTTTACACGCTGATGGTACCATCGATCGAGATGAGGGGGTTGGGGTTGGAGATGAGGGAGTTTGAATAGCGAGGAGAGGTTTGGAATGGACATGACGGGGTTGGAATTGATATGAGAGGGTTGGAATCAGGGCAGGAGCTTGCGATTGTCATCAGAAGTATGGTTGGTCATATGGGATACTTACAGACACTGCACTCAGCTGAGTGGCCGCCTTCCAACCTGCGTAGTTAACGATCCGGAGCTTAAGCTCGTTGGCTGTGTGTGGAGTGATGTCAGTGATCAGAGCTTTTACACAGGAGTTAGAGGTTACAAACGCAGGTTCGAGATGTAGTCAGTCATTGTAGCTTATGTTGTCAAAAATTGAGGATAAAATAGATAAATTATGTCGTCAAAAATTGAGGATGGGCGTCAAGAAGGAAGAGAAGATGGCCGGGAGCACTGGGGCGCTCGAGTACTTATGAGAAGTAGACCTGTGGTATGGTGAATGTTTGTCGGAACCAGTGGAGGAGTTATTTCGTCATACTGTAACGTCTGGATGACGGTCGATGGTATCTGATAGCCGGAGAACCTTTCATTTCTACTCCTGTCGAGCTTGGCGGAGTGTACGCAAGTATTCCACGATCTTCCAGAGATAATTCCTGTATCTGGTTAGCTGTATATTGATCATACTATACCACTCTCGATCATGAAGAAGGATAGTTACTATCTGTAGTATATGGAGAATAATAGGTACGCGGGGCATATACGTCAAGGTGGGCCCCGTTTGCCATATTATCCATATACCGATCTTGAATGGCCGGATGGACTAGTTTCGCAATACCTTTGTGCTATCGTCAGAACCAGTTCACAGTGGCGGCAACAACGGAGCGCGAGAACATGTCAACTACATGGCGATCTAGAATAGCTTACTGTCAATAGTATTACCTGGTTTGATTGCGAAAAACCACCAGTACACTGTGCACCAAGTCATTTTGACAAGCGCACTGCAGGTACCCGGTTCCACGGATCACGCAAAACTAATCTCACTGTTTTTCAGGGCATTAGAGCTGTATCAGTCAACAGGTGAACTGTCTGTTCATGTCACACGATCTACGATTTTACCCGTTAAACCGGGTATACCGTTGGGAGGTCTGGTCACTCCCCGTGGTGATAGCTTTCGAAGGTGGCCACTGCTACAGAATCCATGGAAATAAATTTTGCCCGTTTGTGGTTGGAACGATGGATAGGAGGATGCATTAAAATGTATAGAATTGACCGACACAGTTTCACTGCGGTCCATTTAACACGTTTGATTCTTATACATAGAGGCATCCTCAAGTTGCTGCTAGGCAGTTTTTTTCAGGAGAAATGAGGCGTGACTCTCATAATTTCATTCATTTCTGTTTCGGTTCTTCACAATCATTTCAGTTCTAATACCTACTGTAATTTCTAGTATACCGCCGTAAATGGTAAGAGGCGATATGTCGTAGTCCGTTGTACTTGTCCGTATTACCAGTCTACACTCCGTCATTATCGTCCGTTGTCCACAGTTTCCAATTAACATTCTGTGAATAGCGTCCGTTGTCCCTGCTTGGTACTTTCAAGCACTTTCGCGCCTCTATCTGACACGAGCGTTATCATCAAATGTATCACAGTATTTCGCTCATTGCCGTGTCCGTTTATGTAGGTGATTATGCCAAGAGAGTGTGAACCTCTGCAAACATCTGGCACTAGAACGGTCAATGCCAGTGATCAGCACTGAAAGTCTCCTCATGGGCGATATCAATCTCGACCCATCAATCGGTATTACTGAAGCACAAGTTACTGATATATTGGAACCCTTGCTTTCGGTTATGCATAACGGTTCGGGCACTACGTCATGAATTCTGTGAATAACCTTTTGCCTGGTCAGTAGAAACAGTCAATGGACATCTGTCAATGATAACAGCGTCTCTGTGAGCCTTGACGTTTCATCATCGTTTGCTATCAAAGGCTGAAGTCGTTCCGTGTAAACCCACAAAGAGTGACAAGTGATCCCAGCCATCATCTCTGGTTTAACTCTTTCCCTGATTCGTACATACGGTGTACCAGATTATGCCAATCATCATGGTGCCTGTTGGCATCAACGTCTTCTTCAGCCACGTCATTTCTTCTCTAGGTATCCAAGAAATAAGGAAAGACAGCTCAAAAACAAAGCGGACTTTATTTGAAAAAATACAGTTCGTTGGTCTGTAGATTGAAAAAGTTGTAATTGTTTCCGATTGACACAATGAAAATCACGAGGAAGAAATGCAATAATGAAATCAGCAGACCAAAGCCCCGACCTTGACTAAGAAGGAAAAATGAAGGTTGAAGGGAAAGAAGTAGAAGAGAAAGGGAAGGAACGAGGGGCAAGTGAATCCGGCGTTGAAAGATAGAGACGGTTGAGAGCGGAAAATGTGCGGTGATGTTACTATTTCCATCATCTAATGTGATATGTCAAGTATTACACCGATCTACGAATTTTGGAAACATAAGAAGGAGTTTTTCAATTTTTCTTCAGATTTGCCATATGGAGCGTAGTTGAATATCTGAAGATATCCGTTTAGATAATAGTTCTGGTCAAATCATGAAATACATAATTCATGCACAGAGTCAAAGAAAAAAAAAGGCGATGACAGTAGCAGTGACGCAAATAGGTGAAGAACGCGCATAAGAATAGCGGAGTGAAAGCTACACACAGGGTTTGTACCAACCCGTGATTATACAGTATAGCTACCACGGGTTACTCCGTTACTGCTTGACCCAAAAACTCCACAATTCCGAATAAATCACATACACCAGTCTGAATTGATACTGCAGGAAAACTTGCGGTGAAATCCCATTAACCGAAGTTTCTTCGATTTTCAAGATCTCTGACGCAGCTTGTTGTGACCTGCAGCCGTGAAAACAAAAAGCTTGGACAGTCAGAATTAATCCGGCACTAATATTGATAAATATATACGACGTCGATAAAAACTTGGCAACGATAGTTTCTGCTAGGAAAATACGCTAACAAAAGTCACTCCTTGACGTAGAATAGCCATTCCACCAGTACCTATCGGATGGAGGATCGAGGTGATGGGGAACAATCCAATCCAAAGAGCAAGATGGTCTTTGTACATAAGGGCTCTGCCGAAGCGTCCTTTTGACACTCCCTTCTCCTTATCCATCCCATCTATTTTACTCTTCGTCTTCATTAATATCATCAATATGTCTACGAATAACACCAACGGCAAGACTTACCAGATCCCAACAGCAATGCTCCTACAAGGTGTCGCCGCTCAGGTCGTCCCGGGTCAGCCGGACCGCATCCGCCTGTCATTGCCCGATAAGCAAGGTCGTCTGTTTGAGCAAGAGGTAAGCCCCCCCCCCCCTCCCCCGCTTTTCCCGCCGTAAACTGCTGATACCCTCTTAGATGGCGAGGGCCGACCTTGAATGGTTGGTCAACCATTGTAGTCGTATCCAGGCTGCGAAGAAGACTACCGGACTACAGACGACGCCACCAGCACCGTCCCCAGACGCCCGCGCGACCCTCAACAATGGCACCGGCACTCCGATTGCTCCAGGTGCGGGAGCGAGTCCCACCAATCCGGTCGTCCTCGATGACGAGTAAGTATCAGGGTTCTTTTTCTGTAGATGGATCAAGGACTTGGGTTCATGTATTTTTTTATTTTGTAATTACTCTCATTAATATAAAACCCCTTAAAAACGTGAATTTTAACCAAATCATTTAATAAGTGAAAGAACACTCCGTAGAAAACAATACCGTGACATATAACAATTTAATTCTCAAGGCTTCAGAAACATCATCGAGGCCTGCCAGGCCTATACAGGCAAATCAACGCGAAACAACCAAATTCGGTCCTCTATACCGGAGCTTCCAAACGATGCACTCCAATTTCTTACTTCCAGTTCGCTGTCACGCAAAAGAAAAGAAGAATAATGAATCTTTTAAAACAAGGATCAAGAACGAATACCAACTCACTCGAATGCAGCTCGCAGAAAACTCAAAACTTTCAACAAAGGGAACATTAATCTAAGAAAAAAACTGTCCAGACCCGCAAACCCTAGCATTATAGCGATATTCATAACGCCAGCCAATCTTCATGTCTGCAAGATACTCCAAAAACACTTTTTGTAAACCGATCATACTGAAAAAGAAAAGGCTCCACAACATTCAACCTTCCTCGTGCCCGTCGTAGCTCCGTAATACGTGCCACCTCTTATAGGTTCCCCGGGGTACAAATGCTCACAACCGCCGACAGTCTGGGAGGATCAATAGGAATTCCAGTCTATCCGCAACGGCGTACTGAGCAGATATTCTATGCAAAGACCTTGATTATGAGGGGAAAATATCAATCCAAGATAGTTATGGAAGTGGATGGAAAGAACCAGCAAGGCCGCGGAAAACTGTGCAAGCGCAAAGTCTCAGCTTGCTGGTGGTTAGGTGGAGAGATCTGATCTTCTGATATAAAGGTTTACTTGATCGTATATGGGTGCAGTCCTTGCCCATCCGGTGAGTAATCACGTGGTCGCTTAGAACCTCGGCGGCCCTGAGAATGGGACGCTGGACCTCCTGTATTACCAACCGAAACCAACACTCACCAATTTTTTTTAAAAAAAATGAGGTATTAACTCCTAAGTATTCATGGCGGATTTATTGCAAATTTTCCAATTATCTTATGGAGCGGTTATGGTATCAAACGATGAATTCTGATTGTGTCGACAAGGTCGCGGCGGAAAGACCTCACAGCGATGTTGCTATATTATACAAACACATATGGAATATTGGACTACCTCAAAACTTGCAGGAATATAATCAAATTCCTTGGTTTCATGATTGATTGAGTTTCGCGATCGAAAATGAATGTCAGGGTAAGGGTCTCCTCATGTTCCAGTTAGAGAATCCTTCTCAAAGAAGCTCCGTAGAAAGTCTTAAGGTTCGAGACATCTCACCGGAATGAAGCATGGTTAAATTGATTATATATACATAGATAGAGGTAGATATTGTGGGGTCCCGTCGAATGATCCTTTCTAGGAAGCGATTACATACACGATTGTGGAGACTATTCTATTTTTGATTACAAAACCGCTGGTTGCCTAACTATACAATTCTCCGACTTTTGAGTTGGTATTTTTGAGCTACCAAATGCAACGTCGCGCGAAGGTCCTACAGAAAATTTAATTTCCGTATGTACTTTACATGCGCTTCATGAACACCCGAACGTCGGCGCCATCTATATCAAAAGCGACAGACATAAACGAACGCTCGGCTTTTGTTTGGGCAATACATAGGTGACTTGTTGGTCTATGATTAGTTAACCAGTGATATAGGTCTGGTGAAGCGTCGCACCTTCAGTTTGAGACGCGCAAAAGGGCCTCGGCGGCGTTAAATGTCCTCGGCGGGCTCGGCAAGGCAGTCAGGGCGCCCTGCATGGGTCGAAATCGAGTCGACATCTTTCGACGAATCAGAAAAACTTCCGATTAGCGACGGGAAAGAAAGCCCACGCCGGCCGAGAATAGACATTGACACAACCCTACGTTCAATCCATAGATCTCACTCAAATCAATAGCCTACTTTCAATCTACGCATCCATCATTCTCACCGTCCATACAATATCAGCTATTACTTGTCTACTATACCGCCGGAATGCACCAGTCCGCTGTATCACTCGCACCATGGAACAGTCACAATTTCGAGACCATATCTGACGTAGATACGACAATTACTCAAAGGACCACAAAGACGTTGCATACATGGTCAGCACGGGAAATGTGAGGGTGCATGATAAATAATTTATTTGACAACGAAGACACCAGCTCATATACCGAGTGCATTCTCATGATTGTCGGCTGTCTTTCCACACTTACATGCTGGTGGTCAGGTGTTGATCCAAAGTCGCAGACTGTGCAAGCGTCCAATATCATTGCTCTCATCCGCTATGTATGGGGTCATATAAGTACTGGGAGCTGTTGCGCAGGTTGCACTGGTTCACAAGTAAGGGGGGGATAATTAGTCGTTGTATTGTTTTCTTAAAAACTGGCGAGGCGAGTAGCCACAAAGAAAGGTGCGCGGATGGGCAGATGTACGTAGGAGACGGGATATCCAGAGGGAAAATCGGACAGCTGAGTGAACATTCAATGGGGGCAATCGAAGTGTTATACTATCTTACTGTAAAGTCTGGGTGTCGTCAATGATATTGAAAAGCTGGGGAGCCCTTCATTCATAATCAAGTTGAGCTTCAGGGAGTGTACGCCAGTATTCCCAGGGCTTCTACGTTCAACACAGTTCGCGTGATGCTGGATGTCATTATCTGTATAATAGTACCAGTTTCCCGCGTCAAGATAGACTTGTAGACAGCTCAGACTGTAGCAACACGCATTTCTTGAATCTTGCCTTCCGTATTTCTCTAACCTACAAATACGTATATACAAACCATGACTTCTTCCGCTAAAACCGTATGGTCTTATTACCGGCCCTGTATCACCACCTGCTACCCTCCCCTCCATTCGCCGCACTCATTTCTCCGCCCCCTTGACACTTTCTCATCATCACCCGTCGTCCATAAACTATCTACGAATCCATCATTCCCGCGCGTGCCTGTTCCCGCAGCATCCTCTCATCGAGTATCCTACTATCAATTCTCTTCGCCTCACTCAAAAACCCCACAACCTCCCCAGGATGCGCTTTAAACTCCACCGGAGTATCCGGCGGAGGCTGCGGAATCCCAACCTCCGTCTGCCTCGCAGTTCTATCCGCCTGTTGACTAACCCAACTATTAATCGTTCTAAACCTCGGTGCAGATTCCATGGATGCCCTAGCAGGTGAATGTCTCTCATGTGGAGTAACCCAACTGTACCTCTCAGCCGCCTTCGCCAGCTCGGGTGAATCCGGTCCGTTATTGTTGCTGGTAACGAATTTATCGTTCGTGAATGGATTAAGCGTAAGCGATAGGGATTCTCTTTTAGTTTTTCTAGCTGCTGCAGGAGGAGATGTCGAGGAACGGGAGTTTAGAGATGACATAGCAGCTAATGGCGGTAATACGGGGGGAGAATTCTTGGCGGTGTTGTAAAGGAAGGTTTTACCGTTTCCTCCGATTACACGCGCTATGGGTTTACTTTGTTCCCCCAGTAATGTACGACGAACTAGTTCCCGGCGTTCTTCCATATCTAGTGCGCCTATAGTGGAGGGTGCAAGAGCAGGAGGAGGAGGGTAAGGTGCTTCGTAGGCTGGTACTTCGCCTGTAGTTGTTGTAGCGGCACCGAAAAGGGATCTGGTACGGGATTTCGGGGGCTTGGGGATTTTCATGGCTTTTTCTGGATCCCGGGAATGACGACGGTGGAAAAGAAGGAGGATTTTGTTGCGCCAGCGCCAGAGTCCATAGGCGGCGAGACAGATGAAGACGAAAGCCACTGGCGGGGGTTAGAGATGCCTTCTGCTGGATGAGAGTGCTGGAAACTTACCAACGCTTCCAACGGCAATGGTCCAGTGTTCTCTAGCCTCGTCTGCTGCTGATTGCTGTGGTATCGGAGCTGCTTCGGTATCGGCTATTGCTGTTACCTTGGGCGTACCAGTTACTTGGAGTGACGTCGCTGGGGTTGCTGTGGAGGTTCCGGGGACTGTGGTCGAGGGCTTTGATGATGAAGTTGCCGTTGGGCTGGAGGGTTTTCCTATTGATGAGGTATTATCGTCTTCTTCGTCGGAATCACGGTCGTCAGACTCGTCGTCATTCTGTGGTGGCGGAGGTTTCGGTGTACCCGTTGGAGGTGGTGGTGGAGCATCGCCAATGGTACCGGGTAGGAAACGCTTTGATATTTCGTTTATTTCGGTGTTATTTGGTTGATCACTGGGGGTAGATGTTGTAGGTAGAGCCATGATAATAGTCGGTGCAGCAAGCGCGAAGCCAAGATATTTCCATGAATTTTGTACAGATGAAGGAGGCATTGTTGGTATTATCAATGCTGAGGCACTTCTAGATTTCTTTTGTGGGGCACGTGCTAAGTAACCGTGACAGTAAATGCTAGTATATGTATCGAGTATTGTCTCTACACTGTAACGGTTGTTGTCGTAGGTGGGTTTATCGTGATATCCCTACTTTCTCACGGGGTTGTACTGGGTCGTATGTAGTACGTAACGGTTTCGGTTTCGTAACACTTGAGGGACAGGGTTAGATTCGAGTTGGAGTTGTTTTGTTTCGTGAAGGCGAGGCTGCAATGAAGCAATCGCCGAATAAACTGATTTGTCGTGAGGAGCTCCGTGATGTACGGACCCGCCGTTAATATTGCTATCGTCAAAGAGTGAGGTCGTAATAGCAGGCTCTGCCTTTGAATTTTTCTCAGCAAGTTTGTAGAAGCGTAGGCTGAAAGGCTGTAGGAAGTTGAAATAGAATTCTTCAAAAGGGAATGTTAAAAAGAAAAACGGCCACTATGAGGGAGGGCCTAAGAAACAATGGTGAAAGGAACAAAAGGACGGAGATGGTAGACGAGCGAAAAATCGGGAGGAGTGGAGGGGATGGCAGGCATAATGAATGAATGTTTCCTCTCAGTATCAACTACACAGCGGCTGTGCATATGAATCTAGGGACGTCGATTTGATCGACAAGTGTGTATCTACACATCCTAGGTACCACAATCCGGGGTTAAAGGCCTACCATTTCCTGCCAAGCTTGCACCTTACAAAACATCATCCAGTCAAAAGGCCGCAATTCCCGTCAGCGTCACGAAGTTTCAACGACGCGGTCGAAAATTACGGGGAGCCAGCGATGTTCCCTTTCCATTTCTATTTGTAGACAGCGTCGTCGATCTGGGCGCTTGCAGATCATTTTTGGCGGCCGCTAGTAACCCAAGCCTTGCAGGATCTGTTTTAGCCGAAGGTCACTAGCTTCGAAGCTAAAACGCTACTGAAACTTCTTGTGTCGCAATTTGTGCAACTCGGCATGGCTTCGCAAGGTTGTATGGGAGGCATGCCCTACAAACCGCGTCTGGAGTATCGCGAGCGTCTTCAGAGTAGTACCCAGTTTTTCTGCAGGTTATTGCGGAAGACCCTTGCAGAATGTAGAGGTTCTTTCCTAATGTGAAATCACGCAACTCGTTTCTATGAATCCAGGAAACTCATCTCAATCCCTTCCCAATTCCATCTTGCACTCACAGTGTCATACCGAGACCTGTTGATTGAACGTAGGCTATTGGTTTCAGTGAGACCTCTCGATTGGGCGTAGGCTACTGATTTGAGTGAGACCTCTCGATTGAACGTGTGTAGGGTTATATCGAAGCCTATTCTCGGCCGGCGCGGGCTTTCTTGCCCGTCGCTAATCGGAAGTTTTTCTGATTCGTCGAAAGTTGTCGACTCGATTTCGACCCATGCAGGGCGCCCTGACTGCCTTGCCGAGCCCGCCGAGGACATTTAACGCCGCCGAGGCCCTTTTGCGCGTCTCAAACTGAAGGTGCGACGCTTCACCAGACCTATATCACTGGTTAACTAATCATAGACCAACAAGTCACCTATGTATTGCCCAAACAAAAGCCGAGCGTTCGTTTATCTCTGTCGCTGTTGATATATAGATGGCGCCGACGTTCGGGTGTTCATGAAGCGCATGTAAAGTACATACGGAAATTAAATTTTCTGTAGGACCTTCGCGCGACGTTGCATTTGGTAACTCAAAAATACCAACTCAAAAGTCGGAGAATTGTATAGTTAGGCAACCAGCGGTTTTGTAATCAAAAATAGAGTAGTCTCCACAATCGTGTATGTAATCGCTTCCTAGAAAGGATCATTCGACGGGACCCCACAATATCTACGTCTATTTATGTATATGTAGTCAATTTAACCATGCTCCATTCCGGTGAGAAGTCTCGAACCTTGAGACTTTCTACGGAGCTTCTTTGAGAAGGATTCTCTAACTGGAACATGAGGAGACCCTTACCCTGACATTCCTTTTCGATCGCGAAACTCAATCAATCATGAAACCAAGGAATTTGATTACTATTCCTTCAAGTTTTGAGGTAGTTCAATATTCCATATGTGTTTGTATAATATAGCAACATTGAGGTCTTTCCGCCGCGACCTTGTCGACACAATCAGAATTCATCGTTTGATACCATAACCGCTCCATAAGATAATTGGGAAATTTGCAATAAATCCGCCATGAATACTTAGGAGTTAATACCTCATTTTTTTTAAAACCGGTGAGAGTTGGTTTCGGCTGGTGATACAGGAGGTCCAGCGTCCCATTCTCAGGGCTGCCGAGGTTCTAAGCGACCACGTGATTACTCACCGGATGGGCAAGGACTGCATCCATATACGATCAAGTAAACCTTCATATTAGAAGATCAGATATCTCCACCTAACCACCAGCAAGTTGAGACTTTGCGCTTGCACAGTTTTCTGTGGCCTGGGTGTTTTCTTCCATCCACTTGCATAACTATCTTGTATTGATATTTTCCCCTCATAATCAAGATCTTTGCATAGAATATCTGCTCAGTACGCCGTTACGGATAGACTAGAACTCCTATCGATTCTCCCAGACCTTTGGTGGTTATTAGCATATGCACTCCGGAACCTATGATAGGTGGCACGTATTACGGAGCTACGACGGGCGCGAGGAAGGTTGAATGTTGTGGTTCCTTTTCTTTTTCAGTATGATTGGTTTACAAAATTTGTTTTTGGAGTGTCTTGCGGTCATGAAGATTGGCTGGCGTTATGAATATCGCTAAAGTTTGCGGGTCTGGACAGTTTTTTTCTTTGATCAATTTCCCCTTTGTTGAAAGTTTTAAGTTTTTTACGAGTTGCTTTTGAGTAAGTTGGTATTCGTTCTTTATTCTTTTTTTTTGATGGGATTGATTGTTTCTCCTTTGTTTTGCGTGACAGCGGACTGGAAGTAAGAAATTGGAGTGCATCGTTTGGAAGCTCCGGTATAGAGGACTGAATTTGGTTGTTTCGTGTTGATTTGCCTGTATAGGCCTGGGAGGCCTCGATGATGTTTCTGAAGCCTTGAGAATTAAATTGTTATATGTCACGATATTGTTTTCTACGGAGTGTTCTTTCACTGATTAAATGATATGGTTAAAATTCACGTTTTTAAGGGGTTTTATATTAATGAGAGTAATTACAAAATAAAAAAATACATCAACCCAAGTCCTTGATCCATCTACAGAAAACAACCCCTAATACTTACTCGTCATCGAGGACGACCGGATTGCTGGGACTCGCTCCCGGACCAGGAGCAATCGGAGTGCCGGTGCCATTGTTGAGGGTCGCGCGGGCGTCTGGGGACGGTGCTGGTGGCGTCGTCTGTAGTCCGGTAGTCTTCTTCGCAGCCTGGATACGAGTACAATGTTTTACCAACCAATCAAGGTCGGCCCTCGCCATCTAAGAGGGTATCAGCAGTTTACGGCGGGAAAAGAGGGGGGGGGGGGGGTACCTCTTGCTCAAAGAGACGACCTTGCTTATCGGGCAATGACAGGCGGATGCGGTCTGGCTGACCCGGGACGACCTGAGCGGCGACACCTTGTAGGAGCATTGCTGTTGGGATCTGGTAAGTCTTGTCGTTGGTGTTATTCGTGGACATATTGTTGATATTAATGAAGACGAAGAGTAAAGTGGATGGGATGGATAAGGAGAAGGGAGTGTCAAAAGGACGCTTCGGCAGAGCCCTTATGTACAAAGATCATCTTGCCCTTTGGATTGGATTGTTCCCCATAACCTCGATCCTCCATCCGATAGGTACTGTTGGAATGGCTATTCTACGTCAAGGAGTGACTTTTGTTAGCGTATTTTCCTAGCAGAAACTATCGTTGCCAAGTTTTTATCGACGTCGTATATATTTATCAATATTAGTGCCGGATTAATTCTGACTGTCCAAGCTTTTTATTTTCACGGCTGCAGGTCACAACAAGCTGCGTCAGAGATCTTGAAAATCGAAGAAACTTCGGTTAATGGGATTTCACCGCAGGTTTTCCTGCAGTATTAATTAAGACTAGTGTATGTGATTTGTTCGGAATGGTGGAGTTTTTGGGTCAACAATCAACGGCGTAACCCGTGGTAGCTGTACTGTATAATCACGGGTTGGTACAAACCCTGGGTGTAGCTTTCACTGCGCTATTCTTATGCGCGTTATTCATCTATATGTGTCACTGCTATTGTCATCGCCTTTTTTTTTTGTTTTTGCCTCTGTGCATGAATTATATATTTCATTATTTGACCACAACTATTATCTAAACGCATATCTTCAGATATTCAACTACGCTCCATATTACGAATCTGAAGAAAAATTGAAAAACTCCGTCCTGTATATCCAAAATTGGTAGATCGGTACAATAATTGACACATCACATAAGGTGATGGAAATAGTAACATCACCTCACATTTTCCACTCTCAACCGTCTCTATCTTTCAACGCTGGATTCGCTTGCCCCTCGTTCCTTCCCTTTCTCTTCTAATTCTTTCCCTTCAACTTTGATTTTTCCTTCTTGGTAAAGGTTGGGGCTTCGGTCTGCTGATTTCATTATTGCATTTCTTCCTCGTGATTTTCATTGTGTTAATCGGAAACAATTACAACTTTTTCGATCTACAGAGCAACGAACCTTTTTTTTTTAAACAAAGTCTGCTTTGTTTTTCGGCTGCCTTTCCTTATTTCTTTAATACCTAGAGAAAATATGAAGTGGCTAAAGAAGACGTTGATGCCAACTGGCACCATGATGATTGGCAGAATCTGTTACAACGTATCTACGTATCAGGGAAAGAGTTAAACCGGAGATGACGGCTGGGATCACTTGTCACTCTTTGTGGGTTTACACGGAACGGCTTCAGCCTTTGATAGCAAACGATGATGAAATGTCAAGGCTCACAGTGACGCTGTTATCATTGACAGATGTCCATGGACTGTTTCTACTCACCGGACGAAGGATTATTCACAGAATTCATGACGTAGTGCCCGAACCGTTACGCATAACCGAAAGCAAGGGTTCCAATATATTAGTAACGCAGTCAACGGAATTAACGAACTTGTGCTTCAATAATACCAATCGATGGGTCGAGATTGATATCGCCCACGAGGAGACTTTCAGTGCTGATCACTTGCATTGACCGTTCTAGTGCCAGATTTTTGCAGAGGTTCACACTCTCTTGGCACAATCACCTACATAAACGGACACGGCAATGAGCAAAATACTGTGATAAATTCAATGATAACGCTCGTGTCAGATAGAGGCGCGAAAGTGTTTGAAAGTTTCAAGCAGGGACAACGGACGCTAATCACGGAATGTCAATTGGACACTGTGGACAACAGACGATAATGACGGAGTGCAGACTGGTAATACGGACAAGTAGAACGGACTACGACATATCGCCTCTTACCATTGACGGCGGTATACTAGAAATTACAGTAGGTATTAAAACTGAAATGATTGTGAAGAACCGAAACAGAAATGAATGAAATTATGCGAGTCACGCCACATTTCTCCTACAAAATGCCTAGCAGCATCTTGAGGATGCCTCTATGTATAAGAATCAAACGTGTTGAATGGACCGCAGTGAAACTGTGTCGGTCAATTCTAAACATTTTGATGCATCCTCCTATCCATCGTTCCAACCACAAACGGGCAAACTTTATTTCCATTGATTCTGTAGCAGTGGCCACCTTCGAAAGCTATCACCACGGGGAGTGACCAGACCTCCCAGCGGTATACCCGGTTTAACGGGTAGAATCGCAGATCGCGTGACATGAACAGACAGTTCTCCGTTGACTGATACAGTTCTAACGCCCTGAAAAACAGTGAGATCAGTTTTGCGTGATCCGTGGAACCGGGTACCTGCAGTGCGCTTGTCAAAATGACTTGGTGCACAGTTTACTGGTGGTTTTTCGCAATCAAACCAGGTAATACTATTGACAGTAAGCTATTCTAGATCGCCATGTAGTTGACATGTTCTCGCGCTCCGTTTTTGCCGCCACTGTGAACTGGTTCTGACGATAGCCCAAAGGTATTGCGAAACTAGTCCATCCGGCCATTCAAGATTGGTATATGGATAATATGGCAAACGGGGCCCACCTTGACGTATATGCCCCGCGTACCTATATTCTCCATATACTACAGATAGTAACTATCCTTCTTCATGATCGAGAGTGGTATAGTATGGTCAATATACAGCTAACCAGATACAGGAATTATCTCTGGAAGATCGTGGAATACTTGCGTACACTCCGCCAAGCTCGACAGGAGTAGAAATGAAAGGTTCTCCGGCTATCAGATATCATCGACCGTCATCCAGACGTTACAGTATGACGAAATAACTCCTCCACTGGTTCCGACAAACGTTAACCATACCACAGGTCTACTTCTCATATGTACTCGAGCGCCCCAGTGCTCCCGGCCATCTTCTCTTCCTTCTTGACGCCCATCCTCAATTTTTGACGACATAATTTATCTATTTTATCCTCAATTTTTGACAACATAAGCTACAATGACTGATTATATCTCGAACCTGCGTTTGTAACCTCTAACTCCTGTGTAAAAGCTCTGATCACTAACATCACTCCACACGCAGCCAACGAGCTTAAGCTCCGGATCGTCAAGTACGCAGGTTGGAAGGCGGCCACTCAGCTGAGTGCAGTGTCCGTAAGTATCCCATATGACCAACCATACCTCTGATGACAATCGCAAGCTCCTGCCCTGATTCCAACCCTCTCATATCAATTCCAACCCCGTCATCTCCATTCCAAACCTCTCCTTGCTATTCAAACTCCCTCATCTCCAACCCCAAGCCCCTCATCTCGATCGATGGTACCATCAGCGTGTAAACTCTAACACCGGTGTAGAAACACTGGAAAATTGTCTCGAACGACGCCGTCTTTTGGAAAGCGGCGGTACAGGATAATTTCCATGTGCACATCGACCGCTGCGCTAAAGACGGCGATTGGCAGGGTGCTTTCAAGACCCTAGCAACCGGTCGTCTCTTCGGTTGGGGACAAGACGCCCAGCTATTGTTTAGCGACGATGGCCGCCGCCTGATCCGTAACAAAAAGCTCAACAGCTATTTCCCGAGAGAGGTAGAAGACAAGAGATGCCAGGGCGTCGTTGACATTCAGAGCGGGTAGGTTCGCTTTTTTTGTTTTTTTCTTTTCAATACCATCCGAAGATGGAAAATAACAACTGACGTCATTGGCATTTAGAGCGTCGAGTGTATCCGTCCTCACTCTGTCTGGCGCCGTGCTCATCTCCGGCTCGCTTGATGGGGCAGCCGCCTGGTCCAGCCGCAAACCGCGGGCTATCCAATTCCCCGCCCCCAACGAGCGAATTCTACAGATCTCCGCAGGCCAGAATCATCTTTTGGCTCTGTCCGCGTCTGGGAGGATTTGGAGTGTCAGAGGTAGCTTTCCCACTTGTCAGCCTGCCGTCATTCAATTCCTCGCCCCCAAGGGCGTCATCAACAATCCCATCTGCTCCAAAGTTGTCGCAGGCAGGACCTTCTCCGGGGCGCTTATCGACAATCACGGCCTCTTTCTTTGGCTTGACGGAGCGCAGTCGAACCAGCCCCGCCCTACGCGCTCTCACTACAAAGACGCCGATATTCCCATCGGATCTGTGGATGTCCTACGCATTCCATTCTTTGTGGACGTCTTTGGAGATGCCTCGCACGAGGACCGTGTCGTCGATTTCGCAATCGGCGAGGACCTGGTCATGCTCGTGACATCTTCAGGACGAGTATTTGCCTTGGACCGTCAGTCTTCAATACGCACACCACATAGTCCCGATGCAACTGGTCAACATCCTTGCACCCAGGGGAAGTCCCAAAATCGATCGAGTGGAGGGCAAGTTCCGAGAGTTTGCTGTCTTCAACAGCAATGGCTTCGTCTATCTTCTGAATGCAGACAACATCAAGGGCCAATTTGATCGATACATTGGCCACAGTTCCTTCGGTACCTCCAAAATCCTCACCGGCAAAGCGACCCCCGACTTCATCGAGGAGTTCATCTACAACAACGAAATCGTCGACATCTCCTTCGGGGATGGTCACGCGGTTGCCCTCAGCGATACCGGAAAGGTTCTTACCTAGGGACGAGACCGGGGATGTCACGGAGCTCTTGGGCACGGTGTGCGACAGGTGGCCCAGGAAATCGGGGTACGGTATGACCTTCGCGATGGCATCCTCGACAAGCCGATGCCTGTGGACTTTGGTGAAGGAGACTTTTTCGCCTACAAAGTCTCTGCGGGAGGAATGAGGAGCTGCGCGCTTGTGACGGAGATGCCTGAAGAATCGGAAACGGATTAGGGTGTTGATTTTCTTGTTTTTTGCCATCTTGTTGATGAAATGCGGGGTTTCCTTTTTTTCATGTTGAGTTGTTTTGTTTGTTTGTTTGTTTGTTTGTTTGTTTGTTCATTATGTTTTTTTCTTTTTTTTTTTTTTTTTTCTTTTTTCTTTTTCCTGTATGTTTCCATGTTCAGTTCTTTCATATTTGTCTTTTTCTTTTGTATATCATTGTTATTTCTGAGGCAGACGTTTTCTTGGTTATTGTTTACGATGTCTGATGCGAGATGTACATTGCATTATGTATTATGTATTCTCTATTATAATGAATTATGACTTATGACTTAAAATCTATGACTTATGGCTTGTGGCCTATGACTTGCCCCCTAATTACGTGGAATAAATTGTAGAAGAAAAATGCCGAAGTGGTCAGTTATGCTGTGGGTCCTAAGTCCATCAATCTGAACTCGCAAAAAAAAAAAGGGAATCACATGCAGTGATATCTCATGATGCCGCTGTACATGTACACGTCTTTCTTTGTACGTGGCATTCAACGCAGACATTCATAGAACAAATACAACCTCTTATTTACGAAATCCCTTATCCTCGGGAATTCCATCTGCTGTATGTTGATAGTAATTATCTAAACCTGAACTTCAACACGAGATTAGTGATATGCCATGATGCCCTGACGATACAGTAAAAGTCATTCTTGGTACAGGCAAATCATTTCGGAGCGCAGTCCAGTGGGATAGAAATTTGAGCGTTTGTAACCGCTTTTAAAGACTTGGAAATGATACTATGTCAGATTACATGTGTAGTCCAGATGTACCGATGCTAGCTAGTTTGAAAGACAGCCGGTAATCATGAAATTGCACTCGCTGTATGACCCATAGTCTTCGTTGCGAAAAGACTTATGTATCGTGTATCCCCATCTTGTAGGTGTTGATCATATCTGCACAGACTTCTCGGTACTTTGATTCATTCCATATTCTCGTCATGTGATACTTATTCATGCACCGGGTGATACTTGGTGACTAGTGGATTCAGCTATGGCATCCAAGCGATAGCTGGGATTGTATGGCGTTTGATCAATAGAACTAGTGGCATTTTATGAAAAATATCTAAGTACAAAATTCATTTTCAACGTTGTGCTGACGTCTCAATACATCATAAAACTCATGAAACATGCTCAAAATGACCGTCTTCCAGTCCACCCACAATACGACCAAGCATACATCCCTTCAGATTGTCCTGCCTATCAAACCGTATTCCATCCCCTAGTTGGAAGTAGGAATGCTAGTCTGCATCAAGCTCCAGTTCTGACCATCGTTGGATCCATACTCAGCGATCTTTCCACCCTCAGCCTGGTAGTAGGCACGAGTCCAGGTATTGGTACCCGCAACAACGATAGCAGCTACATCACTTCCGGTGATGGTGCTGGTAAGGTCCTTAGTTCCGGCCCAGCCCTTGTTGGTGAAGGTCGTGACTCTGAGTCTGTTGTCGTCGCTGACAGACAATACCCGGAGGTCGGAGTTGTCCCCTTGGCTGTAAACGGCGGCGCTGATACCTGCTTTGGGGGTGAAGGTTCCGGTAGGGGCGTATCCACCTGTTTGATAACAGATTAGCAACTCATTTGTGTCACATGGAGTTGTTTATTGTGATCCAACTCACCGTTCTTCCAGGAGCCACCAATGTGCTGGATCTCCTTGGGCTTCATAGAGGTGTCTTGGTAGTAGATCCAGCGGACGGCACGGCCCTTGTGGGCGTTGGCCGAGATGGAAGAACCGGGAGTGGCAGTGGGGAGAGAGTTGTCGCCATCCGTCCATCTGCTACCATCAAAGATAAGCTCGCGGAGCTTGTTGGAGGTGTCTTGGTAGTAGACACGGAGAGTGTCATTTTCATCGTAACCAATGCAGGAGAGCTGGGAGTAGGGGGCGGCTCTGTAGTCGTGGCTGACACTGAGGGTACCGTCGTGCCAGCTTCCAGCGGCTCCTCCTTCGTAGATGCGCTGCGAGGAAAATCAGCCAACCCGTGCAATCATATGGAGAGAGAGAGAGAGAGAGAGAGAGATAGAAAATTTGAAAGTACCTCGCAGATCTTGTTGTTGTTGTCGATGAAGTAAACGCGGATCTATGGAGAATCAGTTATGTCTTTCTTGTGGAGTCTGGAACATCTGTTGGGCTTATACCTGTGTACCGTTGGCCCAGGCACAGCAAGCAATTCCGGCGTTCAACTTGGCCTTTCCGATAACGTCAATGTCACGAAGAGCCCAGCCTCTGTGATCGTCGTAGAAGGTCTCCTTAATGCTTCCATCGGTGGCCTGGTAGTAGACACGGATGTGGACACCATTGCCATCGGCGAAGGAGAGAGCAGCGACAGGAGAACCGTTCAAGATGGGAGCCATTTTGATAAAGTTCGAAATTTTTTGACTTGCTTGAAAGTTCAAGGAAGAAGAAACGTTTGAGTTTTTGTGGGACTTCTTGTTTGAAAGTTGAGTGTGTTGGTGAGGATGGAAAAACGGGGGCAGGAGGATAATGTATTTATGTCAATCTCGATATGCTGGTCAAGGTGTATTGATAGCCAACATTTCAGCTGAGTTCAGACATTGTTGATGGATCAGCGTCCACGACGCTTGGAGTCGACGCGTTTCCAGCTGCTATGGATTCCACTGGGCTTGATTCTGAGATATCTACTACCCGACTTCCTACATGGGGTTGGAATCGATGATCGTCAAGGAATATTTTATGTGATACTTAAGCCGGTCCTGTGAGACAGAGTCACAGCTAAAGCCGGCTGAAGTCACACATATGGTTAAAAGCTGTGATTGGTCGGTGAAGTTAGTCAAGGCTCCTTACGGCTAGCCGTGAGGGGTTGCACATGGAGTCACTCGTGTTTGAAGGATTCGTGACCAAAAAAAGCCATGTGTGTGGTCCACGACATCTTTTTGAATTCTACAGAGCGTGCTACAAGAACGTTGTGTCCCTACAAGGAGAAGGTTGAAAGCTTGAAGAGCGTCACGGATAGCTAGCTGTTGTCTCTTCTTTTTCTCCTTACACCTGTCCTTCGTGCAGTGGTGTACGGAATCAGAGGAACCTCTATAAGGAGTTCAAACCAAACCACCACAGGGCTAGGATTTGAATGCCCTTGTCCCTACATCAACCCTACAAGCCTCGACTGCCGTGTGGTTGAATGAATTGATGAATCATTGAGTACTAAATTAGCACACTTGAGATGCTGGGTGCAATTGTGATCCACGAATTCCAGCTGAAGTCCATTGAGACTGTGCAACTGTGGGTCTAACGTTCAGTGTGGGCATTTGCGCCGTAGTCTTCTATCTATGGTTCGCGCGGAGGTCGTTCAGAATAACTTTGGGCTAGCTGGGATACAGTATCTCGGAAGCGCGACGATCAATGTAGCCTGTGAGATTTGCGATCCGGTAAGGCCCCAGCTATTCCTTGCATTAGCTGTGTGAGCTTACACCAAAGCCGGGGTAATCAATATCTCTCATCTATGCATTTTGATGGCTGAAATGAGGGCTGGGTTGTGCAAGCGGATACTGAGTGGCCGGGGACAGACATAATATGGTCTCGCTGTGTTATGTGAGCTGCACCCCACATCTGCACTGGTTTCTCCGGAATCGATATCCTGTATCACAATAGATGAATCAACCAACGTGCTGCAGTTTTCACATTCCCAAGGTGAAGATACTCGAAGACCCATTCCAGCTGAAAGCCCACTAGACCGTACATACTAGCGTGGGGCTACAGGTGACGGCGCAAATGTTGCAACCAATGGGTAACGAAGATCAGGAGAAACGTTTTTTTGTGGCTTGAGATTGCTGGGACAGTCACAGATATTGTGCAAGATATAGGAGCCACAGATGACAGGTTTAATACTGCGTTTATAAGGAGGATGTAGCTGGTATTATCACTGCTCGAGGCTGATGGAGATGTTCAGCGGTTTGGTCGTCGGTTGTTGCAGGGATGATCCGCGGCTAGCATTAACTGCATTGATTGAAGTTTACTTGGCTCAAAGTGGCATAGGTGAGGAAGACTACACGCTTGACCATTCTTGAGATGGTTCTCTAACCCTATATTCTTTTGTGGTGGTACATAGGTTGTAACCCTTTTCCTGCGCAAGTAACGTTACGCAACATCACCTGTACGCAACATCTGCACCGCAATTCGCTGCACCTCTCTATTTCCCCATCATCCAAGAGAAAAAGACTGAGTGACCCAGCAAGGCGCGAAACCAATCCCATTCCGAATATATAGTTTTCTCCGAAAAAGTGATTCTCTTGATCCACAAAGCCAGCTGTGCTCTCAGCTCTGCAAGATAGTTACTAGTACCGGCGGCTACGGGGTCTGCTTGACCTGGTTGGTTTCAAAACAATGGTCTTGATGGCAACGGTTGAGGAATATTCCCGACGCCATTAACCATTGCATGATTATGCAAATCATGAAAAGTGAAGGTTCTGGTCTTGCTGAATCACGAGGTATAAAACATCTAAAAACCGAGGCAAAAGGGCAACCTAACATCTTCGAACCTCTTCGGTCCTAGCCCAAGGTGGTCCTGGTTATATGGTTTTATGCAACTGAAAGGGTCATAAATGAATGCGGCAGGGTAGTTACATTTTTTCCTTTTTCATTGACGGTTCCTTGTGCGTCATCATAGGGCTGCGTGGAATTCTCCAGTAGAAAGGTATTCTTATTACATACTATCGCACTTTGTGCATCTGCGGGGGTTGAACTGTTAGAAGGAAATTTGGTGATGCTACGTAGACCATGAGAAAGGGACGTCATCGACATTCAATTTCGGGGTATAGAGAGGACAGACAAGTTGGATGTTGGCGTTCGATGTTTTCGCGTGGGGTACATATGAACTAAAACGACCCAACATAAAGACGCCCAGCTGGGGGCTTGAAACCGCATACGCACTATTGGCGTAGAGAGAAAATCCACGAGATAAAGCCTCAATCCAATGAGATACAGTGACGGAACACTTCTACAGTATAGCGCACGATGTCACAGTAACAGTCTTTGTAAGACAAAAATATCACGCGGTTCACCTGTGCATAATTCTACAAGAATGGGGGAATTATCGGCGGCTTTTTCAGTATCATAAGATGACAAGTTGGGTACAATGTTTATTTTTCTTTACTTCAAAAATAAGTATATGTATATTGTGAAATATGGTTTTATTATATATATATACATGATGGTGCTAAATGAATGTCTGAGATCTAGATGAGATAAAGAATACAACCAAACGAATGAAAAAAAGGACAAAAACAAAATCGTTGAATACATAGATTATAAAGGTAACATTCACAAAAACGATAACGAACAAATACTGTCGATGTACAGATATAGTAAATAGGCTAGACCACCCACAAAGTTTTATCTGCGATTAGGGATCTTTAGCGGCAGGATGGATTATGAACGTGAGGTTCTGGCCTTCTTCGGAAGACCACCCCTAAGAGGCGGATCATCTCTCTGAGGTCTTTTCTTGGATGTGTTGGTGGTCAACTGGAGACGTTGCTGGTGCCTCATGCGTAGGACATCGGCCATGCTGGAGTCAATATCGGAACGGAAAACTGGTGTTTCCGCAGAACGATTTCGGAGGGCGACCTGGTGAGCTTCGACCTTGGACTTCTTCACAATGTCCTTGACTTTTGCTCCGACCTTCGCATCCCAATGGTTCCGGGCCCCCCAGCCCTCTCCTTTCGTGCGACCTCTTGCGGCGGGTATAACGGAGGAGCTCTTGAGGTGGGTGACTGTTGTCGTCTTCCTTTCCGCCTCAGTGGCCTGCATAATCATCTTCATGGACCGAGCGATACGGTCATTCTCCTCGGCCCGCTCCTCGCGGCACGTCTATTCCTGCATTAGTCACTGTCTTTGTGTTGGACAAGGCAAACCTTACATCATATAATACTGACCAGCGGCTATCATCCTTAACTTTTATCTTTGACAAGGCTCCCATGCCAAAGTCCTTTGCAATAAGCTTTTGCCAGATCAGATGATCCGCATCACGGATTTGAGGGCTGTTCTGTTCGATCATCTTCAACTGGGGGGCGCTATCGATGGTCTTTAGGACCGGTTCAATCATCTCGTAGGCAAGATCACCAAAGCTGATGATCTCTGTAGTACGTTAGCTCTGATTATTAGGGAGAGGGAAGGTGTGATTTTGAGGGTTACAAACCAGCCTTGTGCTTGACCAAGACTCTCTCGGCCGCCTTTCGAATATGCTGGGGTGTTGCTGTATTACCGAGCCTTTTGATGTGCTCCCAGCAGATTCTTTGCACAGAAATCTGGTGGAGTTGAATGTTGGTGAATGCAGGTTTTCCCCCGTGCTCAGCCTGAGCTTCCATTGTTTTAAGTTCCAGAAGGGCAGCGTCGGCAGGACCAGTTGGGAAGACCAGTCGTCGGTGAGTGGCGGCGGGAGAGGTCTGGTGGTGGCTGACCTTGCGGGGGCAGCGGAGGGAAATTTGCTGAGCTAACATGGTGATGATACTTTGTTCAGAATAGAATCGGTAGAAAAAGATGTGTGGTGATAATCTGTGAAGGGGGCTTTCGGACGTCAAGAATATTACCAAGGAGATCAGAAAGGTTGAGGAGAGGGAATGCTGGTTCTCAGATACTTCTTGTAGTCAATATGGGTTTCGCGATTACCGGAGGAAATTGTGGGCCTGGAAAGCGTCACTGTGCGGCTTTCGCAGCAATTAACCGGCCTACACCAGAGTGTATGATGCCTTGATTTACGTTGCGTTTGTTTTTTAGTCTCCACGCAACAGTTTGAGCGGTTGGTGGCGTGTGAAAATTCTCTATCAGGACATAAACGGACGCCGTCATTGTCAGGAGTAGTCCATGGGACCTATGCTTCGCTTGTTTGAGTCTTGACGGAACAACTTGCTCGGTTACAAGCGTATAATAACGCCCTATCGAGACACCAACAGGCATCACAATGAGTGGAAGAACTCCATTGATCTTTCCTACGTATTAGCGGAAGCGTTCGACTGGAAATGACGGCTGGGAACACTCTTCACGGTTTTTGGGTTTTGACAGAACTGACGTCAGCCTTTGATAACGCATGATGCTGAGGTTTCAGTTTCTGGTTTTGCTTTTGTTTTTTCTTTCTTCAATGTTTTTTTTCTTCATTCAATTTTTTTTTCCACGTTTTATTTTTGTCTCGGTTTTTTTGTTATTTTTCATTTTTTAGAGGTTCATTGTTCGCAGGGAAAAATGTACGAAACCCGCAGTGAGGAGAAGAACAGACTGAGCCACGATTTTAGATATTTTATTTCAATATATTATCTATCCTTTTCGATCACAGAACATACGAGCTTTGTTCCATAGATCCTGTACCAGTGGCCTCCTTCGAAACTGGCGTAGCAAGGAGCCAATCACCACGGGGAGTGACCAGACCTCCCAACGGTATACCCGGTTTAACGGGTAAAATCGTAGATCGTGTGACATGAACAGACAGTTCACTGTTGACTGATACAGCTCTAATGCCCTGAAAAACAGTGAGATTAGTTTTGCGTGATCCGTGGAACCGGGTACCTGCAGTGCGCTTGTCAAAATGACTTGGTGCACAGTGTACTGGTGGTTTTTCGCAATCAAACCAGGTAATACTATTGACAGTAAGCTATTCTAGATCGCCATGTAGTTGACATGTTCTCGCGCTCCGTTGTTGCCGCCACTGTGAACTGGTTCTGACGATAGCACAAAGGTATTGCGAAACTAGTCCATCCGGCCATTCAAGATCGGTATATGGATAATATGGCAAACGGGGCCCACCTTGACGTATATGCCCCGCGTACCTATTATTCTCCATATACTACAGATAGTAACTATCCTTCTTCATGATCGAGAGTGGTATAGTATGATCAATATACAGCTAACCAGATACAGGAATTATCTCTGGAAGATCGTGGAATACTTGCGTACACTCCGCCAAGCTCGACAGGAGTAGAAATGAAAGGTTCTCCGGCTATCAGATACCATCGACCGTCATCCAGACGTTACAGTATGACGAAATAACTCCTCCACTGGTTCCGACAAACATTCACCATACCACAGGTCTACTTCTCATAAGTACTCGAGCGCCCCAGTGCTCCCGGCCATCTTCTCTTCCTTCTTGACGCCCATCCTCAATTTTTGACGACATAATTTATCTATTTTATCCTCAATTTTTGACAACATAAGCTACAATGACTGACTACATCTCGAACCTGCGTTTGTAACCTCTAACTCCTGTGTATAAGCTCTGATCACTGACATCACTCCACACACAGCCAACGAGCTTAAGCTCCGGATCGTTAACTACGCAGGTTGGAAGGCGGCCACTCAGCTGAGTGCAGTGTCCTGTAAGTATCCGATATGACCAACCATACTTCTGATGACAATCGCAAGCTCCTGCCCTGATTCCAACCCTCTCATATCAATTCCAACCCCGTCATGTCCATTCCAAACCTCTCCTCGCTATTCAAACTCCCTCATCTCCAACCCCAACCCCCTCATCTCGATCGATGGTACCATCAGCGTGTAAACTCTAACATCGGTGTAGAAACACTGGAACATTGTCTCGAACGACGCCGTCTTTTGGAAAGCGGCGGTACAGGATAATTTCCATGTGCACATCGACCGCTTCGCTAAAGACGGCGATTGGCAGGGTGCTTTCAAGACCCTAGCAACCGGTCGTCTCTTCGGTTGGGGACAAGACGCCCAGCTATTGTTTAGCGACGATGGCCGCCGCCTAATCCGTAACCGAAAGGTCAACAGCTATCTCCCGAGAGAGGTAGAAGACAAGAGATGCCAGGGCGTCGTTGACATTCAGAGCGGGTAGGTTCGCTTTTTTTGTTTTTTTCTTTTCAATACCATCCGAAGATGGAAAATAACAACTGACGTCATTGGCATTTAGAGCATCGAGTGTATCCGTCCTCACTCTGTCTGGCGCCGTGCTCATCTCCGGCTCGCTTGATGGGGCAGCCGCCTGGTCCAGCCGCAAACCGCGGGCTATCCAATTCCCCGCCCCCAACGAGCGAATTCTACAGATCTCCGCAGGCCAGAATCATCTTTTGGCTCTGTCCGCGTCTGGGAGGATTTGGAGTGTCAGAGGTAGCTTTCCCACTTGTCAGCCTGCCGTCATTCAATTCCTCGCCCCCAAGGGCGTCATCAACAATCCCATCTGCTCCAAAGTTGTCGCAGGCAGGACCTTCTCCGGGGCGCTTATCGACAATCACGGCCTCTTTCTTTGGCTTGACGGAGCGCAGTCGAACCAGCCCCGCCCTACGCGCTCTCACTACGAAGACGCCGATATTCCCATCCGATCTGTGGATGTCCTACGCATTCCATTCTTTATGGACGTCTTTGGAGATGCCTCGCACGAGGACCGTGTCGTCGATTTCGCAATCGGCGAGGACCTGGTCATGCTCGTGACATCTTCAGGACGAGTATTTGCCTTGGACGTCCGTCTTCAATACGCACACCACATAGTCCCGATGCAACTGGTCAACATCCTTGCACCCAGGGGAAGTCCCAAAATCGATCGAGTGGAGGGCAAGTTCCGAGAGTTTGCTGTCTTCAACAGCAATGGCTTCGTCTATCTTCTGAATGCAGACAACATCAAGGGCCAATTTGATCGATACATTGGCCACAGTTCCTTCGGTACCTCCAAAATCCTCACCGGCAAAGCGACCCCCGACTTCATCGAGGAGTTCATCTACAACAACGAAATCGTCGACATCTCCTTCGGGGATGGTCACGCGGTTGCCCTCAGCGATACCGGAAAGGTTCTTACCTAGGGGACGAGACCGGGGATGTCACGGAGCTCTTGGGCACGGTGTGCGACAGGTGGCCCAGGAAATCGGGGTACGGTATGACCTTCGCGATGGCATCCTCGACAAGCCGATGCCTGTGGACTTTGGTGAAGGAGACTTTTTCGCCTACAAAGTCTCTGCGGGAGGAATGAGGAGCTGCGCGCTTGTGACGGAGATGCCTGAGGAATCGGAAACGGATTAGGGTGTTGATTTTCTTGTTTTTTGCCATCTTGTTGATGAAATGCGGGGTTTCCTTTTTTTTTTCATGTTGAGTTGTTTTGTTTGTTTGTTTGTTTGTTTGTTTGTTTGTTCATTATGTTTTTTTCTTTTTTTTTTTTTTTTTCTTTTTTCTTTTTCCTGTATGTTTCCATGTTCAGTTCTTTCATATTTGTCTTTTTCTTTTGTATATCATTGTTATTTCTGAGGCAGACGTTTTCTTGGTTATTGTTTACGATGTCTGATGCGAGATGTACATTGCATTATGTATTATGTATTCTCTATTATAATGAATTATGACTTATGACTTAAAATCTATGACTTATGGCTTGTGGCCTATGACTTGCCCCCTAATTACGTGGAATAAATTGTAGAAGAAAAATGCCGAAGTGGTCAGTTATGCTGTGGGTCCTAAGTCCATCAATCTGAACTCGCAAAAAAAAAAAGGGAATCACATGCAGTGATATCTCATGATGCCGCTGTACATGTACACGTCTTTCTTTGTACGTGGCATTCAACGCAGACATTCATAGAACAAATACAACCTCTTATTTACGAAATCCCTTATCCTCGGGAATTCCATCTGCTGTATGTTGATAGTAATTATCTAAACCTGAACTTCAACACGAGATTAGTGATATGCCATGATGCCCTGACGATACAGTAAAAGTCATTCTTGGTACAGGCAAATCATTTCGGAGCGCAGTCCAGTGGGATAGAAATTTGAGCGTTTGTAACCGCTTTTAAAGACTTGGAAATGATACTATGTCAGATTACATGTGTAGTCCAGATGTACCGATGCTAGCTAGTTTGAAAGACAGCCGGTAATCATGAAATTGCACTCGCTGTATGACCCATAGTCTTCGTTGCGAAAAGACTTATGTATCGTGTATCCCCATCTTGTAGGTGTTGATCATATCTGCACAGACTTCTCGGTACTTTGATTCATTCCATATTCTCGTCATGTGATACTTATTCATGCACCGGGTGATACTTGGTGACTAGTGGATTCAGCTATGGCATCCAAGCGATAGCTGGGATTGTATGGCGTTTGATCAATAGAACTAGTGGCATTTTATGAAAAATATCTAAGTACAAAATTCATTTTCAACGTTGTGCTGACGTCTCAATACATCATAAAACTCATGAAACATGCTCAAAATGACCGTCTTCCAGTCCACCCACAATACGACCAAGCATACATCCCTTCAGATTGTCCTGCCTATCAAACCGTATTCCATCCCCTAGTTGGAAGTAGGAATGCTAGTCTGCATCAAGCTCCAGTTCTGACCATCGTTGGATCCATACTCAGCGATCTTTCCACCCTCAGCCTGGTAGTAGGCACGAGTCCAGGTATTGGTACCCGCAACAACGATAGCAGCTACATCACTTCCGGTGATGGTGCTGGTAAGGTCCTTAGTTCCGGCCCAGCCCTTGTTGGTGAAGGTCGTGACTCTGAGTCTGTTGTCGTCGCTGACAGACAATACCCGGAGGTCGGAGTTGTCCCCTTGGCTGTAAACGGCGGCGCTGATACCTGCTTTGGGGGTGAAGGTTCCGGTAGGGGCGTATCCACCTGTTTGATAACAGATTAGCAACTCATTTGTGTCACATGGAGTTGTTTATTGTGATCCAACTCACCGTTCTTCCAGGAGCCACCAATGTGCTGGATCTCCTTGGGCTTCATAGAGGTGTCTTGGTAGTAGATCCAGCGGACGGCACGGCCCTTGTGGGCGTTGGCCGAGATGGAAGAATTTTGGCTTGCTTGATAGTTCAAGGAAGAAGAAAAGTTTGAGGTTTTGTGGGACTTCTTGTTTGAAAGTTGAGTGTGTTGGTGAGGATGGAAAAACGGGGGCAGGAGGATAATGTATTTATGTCAATCTCGATATGCTGGTCAAGGTGTATTGATAGCCAACATTTCAGCTGAGTTCAGACATTGTTGATGGATCAGCGTCCACGACGCTTGGAGTCGACGCGTTTCCAGCTGCTATGGATTCCACTGGGCTTGATTCTGAGATATCTACTACCCGACTTCCTACATGGGGTTGGAATCGATGATCGTCAAGGAATATTTTATGTGATACTTAAGCCGGTCCTGTGAGACAGAGTCACAGCTAAAGCCGGCTGAAGTCACACATATGGTTAAAAGCTGTGATTGGTCGGTGAAGTTAGTCAAGGCTCCTTACGGCTAGCCGTGAGGGGTTGCACATGGAGTCACTCGTGTTTGAAGGATTCGTGACCAAAAAAAGCCATGTGTGTGGTCCACGACATCTTTTTGAATTCTACAGAGCGTGCTACAAGAACGTTGTGTCCCTACAAGGAGAAGGTTGAAAGCTTGAAGAGCGTCACGGATAGCTAGCTGTTGTCTCTTCTTTTTCTCCTTACACCTGTCCTTCGTGCAGTGGTGTACGGAATCAGAGGAACCTCTATAAGGAGTTCAAACCAAACCACCACAGGGCTAGGATTTGAATGCCCTTGTCCCTACATCAACCCTACAAGCCTCGACTGCCGTGTGGTTGAATGAATTGATGAATCATTGAGTACTAAATTAGCACACTTGAGATGCTGGGTGCAATTGTGATCCACGAATTCCAGCTGAAGTCCATTGAGACTGTGCAACTGTGGGTCTAACGTTCAGTGTGGGCATTTGCGCCGTAGTCTTCTATCTATGGTTCGCGCGGAGGTCGTTCAGAATAACTTTGGGCTAGCTGGGATACAGTATCTCGGAAGCGCGACGATCAATGTAGCCTGTGAGATTTGCGATCCGGTAAGGCCCCAGCTATTCCTTGCATTAGCTGTGTGAGCTTACACCAAAGCCGGGGTAATCAATATCTCTCATCTATGCATTTTGATGGCTGAAATGAGGGCTGGGTTGTGCAAGCGGATACTGAGTGGCCGGGGACAGACATAATATGGTCTCGCTGTGTTATGTGAGCTGCACCCCACATCTGCACTGGTTTCTCCGGAATCGATATCCTGTATCACAATAGATGAATCAACCAACGTGCTGCAGTTTTCACATTCCCAAGGTGAAGATACTCGAAGACCCATTCCAGCTGAAAGCCCACTAGACCGTACATACTAGCGTGGGGCTACAGGTGACGGCGCAAATGTTGCAACCAATGGGTAACGAAGATCAGGAGAAACGTTTTTTTGTGGCTTGAGATTGCTGGGACAGTCACAGATATTGTGCAAGATATAGGAGCCACAGATGACAGGTTTAATACTGCGTTTATAAGGAGAATGTAGCTGGTATTATCACTGCTCGAGGCTGATGGAGATGTTCAGCGGTTTGGTCGTCGGTTGTTGCAGGGATGATCCGCGGCTAGCATTAACTGCATTGATTGAAGTTTACTTGGCTCAAAGTGGCATAGGTGAGGAAGACTACACGCTTGACCATTCTTGAGATGGTTCTCTAACCCTATATTCTTTTGTGGTGGTACATAGGTTGTACCCTTGTCCTGCGCAAGTAACGTTACGCAACATCACCTGTACGCAACATCTGCACTGCAATTCGCTGCACCTCCGTATTTCCCCATCATCCAAGAGAAAAAGACTGAGTGACCCAGCAAGGCGCGAAACCAATCCCATTCCGAATATATATATCGACCCATTGCGCTCCTCAACTGCATGGGCAAAGTACTTGAGAAGCTCATGGCAACACGACTGAGCCAGCTAGCCCAGACAAACGACCTCCTACATCAAGATCAAATTGGTGGTCGCCCGAGACGATCCGCAATTGATGCAGCAATAGCGCTCACCCATGACGTTGAAACCCATCTACAACAGAAGATAACGACGTCCACCCTCTTCCTCGACGTCAGAGGCGCATTCGACAACGTCTCCTCCGCACGACTAACCTCTACCATGCGCTCCCTCGGCTGACCTACACCGGTAGTTAATTGGTGTCACTCATTTCTGAATGATAGGACGATCGCTCTCACATTCGACGGAAGAAACAGACGTGCAACGACCGACCCGAACCGGCATCCCCCAAGGCTCCGCCGCCTCGCCCATCCTCTTCCTACTATACCTCCGCCCCCTCTTTGACGCCTTATCCGAGCACAACCCCACCCTTTGGACACCAAGTTACATCGACGACGTTGCGGTGGTGTGTCATGGAAAATCACGCGAAGCCATCTCCCGAACCCTGGAAAAAGCGGCCCGAGTAGCCTTCAAGTGGGCGGAGGACAACGCCGTAGCCTTCGATGACGCCAAATCGGAACTTCTGCACTTTCACCGAGCACAGAAAGACGAAATAACACCTCTGACATGCGTGACACTCCCGAACGGCACCGTGGTTAGGCCAGGAACTCAGAATGGAAATCAGGATGTGGTCCGCTGGATTGGAATATACTTCGACAGAAAACTCTCTTTCTCCCATGATGTACAAACTAGGCTAACCTCTGCGTCCAGGGCCTTTAATGCCCTTCGAAGCCTCGTCAGACAGGAAACTGGACTGTCCCCCACGGCGGTGCGAACCCTGTATCGATCATGGGTCCAGGCGAAATCCGACTTCGGAGCAGAGATCTGGTGGGCCGCCTAAAAGTCCTTCGCCAGAAAACTACAACTCCAACAAAACGCAGTCATTCGACGAATCTTGAACGCCTTCTCCTCCACACCGATCCTCGCCCTACACAACGAGGCAGCACTGCCCCCAGTCACCACCCGCCTAAACCACAAGCGCAGGAAATATGCCCTCCGCCTCCTCTCCCTTCCCCCTACCCATCCCGTCGTCACCCATTGCCCCTCTTCTTTCCCCATCCCTAATCACTTCACCCATGCCATACAATCCCCGAAGGAGTACGACTGTGACTGGACCTCCGGAACACGCCCAATCACTCGCCTAGTCGCAACAATATCATCCCTAGGCAGATGGTTGTCCCCCAGAACCACCGTCGAAGACACGGCACAACCAGACCCCGCCCCATGGACGGACGCCCCCCCTCACACGCCACAGCCCTCCCTCTACCAAAGAAGAAGCCGAGGCGCATCACTACAACCTCCTCACTCACCTACGCTCCAAGCCAAACACGATCATAGCGTACACGGACGGCTCCCAGCTCGAAGGCTTCACCGGAGCAGGATTCTATATCCCGACAGGCCTCGATCAGAGCATCCGAAAGACCATCCCGATGGGCAGATCATGCGAAGTCTTCGACGCAGAACTGAAAGCCATCGAAGAAGGCCTGATCGCCTGTAATACCCTCATCTGCCGGCTACATCTCCAATACCGCGAAATCCATATCTTCACCGATAATCAAGCCGCTATCATCCGGGCAACTCGTCTCACCCCGGGCCCAGGACAAGAAACTGCAACCGGTATCCACCACATCACACAACTTCTCCTGCGACGTACAGGGACAACCGTACACCTACACTGGGTCCCCGGCCACACCGACATCCTAGGCAATGAAGAAGCAGACCGCCTTGCAAAACAAGCCACTACCCAACACCCACTCACCCCCCCCCCCCACCTCTCTGTCATGGCTCCGCAGACAAGTCAAGGAAGCCCACTCCGAGGACTGGGCACAGTGGTACAACACAAGCCCGAAACCCAAGACGTACGACGCTCCTCATAGGAAATCACTCGATGAGGCGTACACCACCGTACCCAGAAAGGTCTCAACGGCGATCCTAGGCCTCCGAACCGGACACGGATACTTCCTGGATTACCTGGCCCACCCCCCCACCCCAACCTACCCCACCCGCGCATGCCCCTGCCCCTTACACCCCCCCCAACACCCAAAACACCTGCTGCTCTCCTGCCCGCTCTTCACCCCCGCACAGGATTCAGCTTCGAAAACTTCTGAAACTCCCACGCCACCGACAACTCAAGTTACACATGATCCTACACACTAAACACGGCATCCGAGCCCTCGCCACCATGATCTCTGACTCGAAGTTGGCCACATCTGAATGGGCACATTCGGTACTCAGTAAGCACCCCGAGGAGGCTAACAGACCCAGCAGAAACACCTTGATGACGGGCTGGGGGACATTATTGGACCCAGCAGAGGAACACTAAGAACAAAAAAGAAAAAAAAAAACATGTATGATAATAAGAATGTATATAGATAAGGAGAGGGGGAGAGAGGAAGCGAGGAAAGGGAGATGGGAAAGGAGAGAGGAGGAGGAATGGCGGAGGAAGGGAGGAAGGAAGGGAGAGGAGAATGAGGAGAAGACGGAGGGACGTAACGGGGACGAGTGGGAAGGGAGAGAAGAGGGGACGCAACGGCGTGGAGTAAGGTTGTTTGGGGAAAAAAAAAAAAAAAAAAAAAAAAAAAAAAAAAAAAAAAAAAAAAGGGGGGACGTACGCGGGAAGGGATGAGGATACCAAACGCCGGGAAGGGTGATTTGGGGAGCGCACAGGGCTCAAGGACACAACGACGAGAAGGAACAGAAAGGAGAAGGAGAAGGCAGGAAGGGGGCTACACCCTGACAACAGCATGACCGCTCCGAGGCGTTCTCGGTGACCCTGGAAGTAACATTCCAGGGTTAACAATGTACATAGTTAGCATCCGCCATAACCGTAGGGTTAGATGCGTGTATGAAATAAAAAAAAAAAAAAAAAGAAAAAAAAATATAGTTTTCCTCCGAAAAAGTGATTTCTCTTGATCCACAAAGCCAGCTGTGCTCTCAGCTCTTGCAAGATAGTACTAGTTACCGGCGCTACGGGGTCTGCTTGACCTGGTTGGTTTCAAAACAATGGTCTTGATGGCAACGGTTGAGGAATATTCCCGACGCCATTAACCATTGCATGATATGCAAATCATGAAAAGTGAAGGTTATTCTGGTCTT